>LOEQ01004352.1:92419-108355 GCA_001685075.1 Bramus lutescens | reverse complement strand
GGGAAATGGGAGGAGGGGAGGAGGTGGAAATTTTTAATAAAAAAAAAAAAAGAAAACTGATTTTGGAAATTACCCATCCTATGAAGTCATCATATAGGATAGTGGTTAAGCACATATGTTATAGAGTCAGATAATCAAATTTTGAATGTTTGATTCTATCATTGATAAGCTACAGTCTTTTTAGACAGTTCTCTTGATCTGCTTAAGCCTTAATTTTTATCATATCTAAAACAGTTTGTACTCAAAGAGTTTAGATATAGTTATAGGTGTTAATTGTTTATAATGCTAAAACTTGGCTGTCTGAACGGCAAAGGGTGGTTACCAGTTAGGATCATAAGAAATTTGACCTCTGAGTTCATTCATGTTATAGTTGATTCAGCTGCTGATATTTATATCTTAGCTTTCATGTTCTATCTAAGAGGCAGCAGTTGCTAAGGGCATACATACATTGTGACATCACAACAGTCTCTCCAGAATTTGTTTCCTATCCCGTTTGACTTATTCAAGGACATCTGTCCTCAGAACAAAATCCTACTTTGTGGTACCATAGGCACTCTTTTAGGATGTTACTGAACTTACCTCAGGGACAGCAAGCACCTCAGCTTACTTCTAGAAACTACTCATACTATTTCAAACAGCTCAGTTTGAAAGGCAGATTTTGGTATTCACGGGGTGCTTAAAAGTCCAGCATTCCAGCTTTATGCAACATAAATCCACATGACTCTGAAACAGTGAAGTCTAAGAGACTTGCCCGAAATTCTGTGTGACATTACAGAGAATAGTTTTTCCAAATGCTTGATTGTTCTGAGAGTAGAATTAGATTGAGCAACCTGACATTAAAGAATCAAAAGTGTTTATATTGCAAGTTAATTTTTTGAAACAAGTTATATTTGGGATTTTTGTTTCAACTTATGCTTTGTTAAAATAAGATTATATCTTAAAATTATTCTAGGTGTACTTTTTATGTACTGTCTACATTCACTGTGATAAATACCCAGTCTGCTTCAGTTCCTTTCTGAGTCACAGACTACTGTTTTTTACTGACATTGTTCCTCCTTAACTGTGTAATTAGTCATAGCAACCAAGAGTCAAGAGAGTGATTACCAGCCAGTTATTAAAAATGTGATGAAGCAGATTGCAGAGTACAATAAAACCATCATGGATGCTCTACACAATGCCAACAGAAGCTGAGACTGATTGACTGCATCTAGAAGCACATCCTCAAGCTTGCTGAAAGCAAACTAGCTTCCCCTTGAAGAGTTAAACCCCAGGTTTTTGAATGCCATGGTTTTGTGATCTCCTTAAGGAGAAACATCTTGCATAGTAAATAGTTCAATAAAAGGTGTACTGTTATTTGCCTTTCTCTGTCCTGTCAGCCAGTTCCCAAATCGTGAAAAAGAGATTTATTAATTATGAAAGCTTGGCTGATAGCTTAGGCTTGTTTCTAACTAGCTCTTATAGTTTAAATTAACCCATTTCTTCTGATTTATGTTACCTTTATGCTGTAATGCCCACGCTGCTTGCTCTGTGTCCTGGCATCATCTCCACCCTTCTTTTTCTGAGCATCCTCTGTGCCTGGAAATCCTGCCTAGCTATTGGCTGTTCAGATTATTGTTAAACCAGTGGGTGACACAGCTTCACAGTGTACAAAAAGATTATTCCACAACATTTCCCCCTTTTTGTCTAAATAAAAAGGAAAGGTTTTAACTCTTAACACAGTAAAACTATATACAACAACCATTATCAGGTAAGAATTATATTCACATGTCCAGTCCTTTTGTATTTGGCATATTTGGAGAAAATACTCTATTGTTTGTTTAATTTTTGTTATTTTGAGACAGAGTTTCTCACCTGTAAATGGAGCCAGTCCTGGAACTTACTCTGTAGACCAGGCTCTTGTTGAATATAAAATTTTTATACCTAAACCATTTTCTACCATAACTTGTATTACCATCCTAAAATATCTTTTTAGACTGTAAAACATAATTTTAGATTAACAACTTTTTATGCTTTTATGTTTTTCCATCTTATAAACTTTGCATCTCTTATGTAAGTTTCTTTTCTGAATTTGGTAACAAGGAAAATTTTATAACTTTAACTATCTAGTCTTCAATCCCTTCGAAGACCAAAGAAGGGGATATAATATTGCCTGAGTAAACAGGAAGTGAAGAGCAAGCAACTTCCAAGACAATAAGAAATGACAGAAACACATCTGGCTTCCTGGTAATCACCCAAGGTTCTTCTGTAAGGTTGGGGCATCCATCTTTGGTGTATAGGCCTAGAATATCTGACAGGCTTTCTGTGAAGCAGGAATTTTGAAGGACTATCACACTTTGTCTTGGCAATTGGGCAGTTTTCTTTTGTGTCCTGCTTGTCCAATTTGGATATCATACTGTCAGCAGTCAAGGCAAGGGCAATTTCTTGTCCAAATGACTAGCTTTTGCCACAAAGGATGTAAACTTCAATCAGAGGTTCTTCAATGCCTATTATCCTTTTATGAAGTAGATTGATGCTACCAGGAGCAGACATGTCTCATTGTCATGAAAAGCCTTATGTATTTAAAACAGTTTAAATGCCATGTTCTGTATATATAGTATTTGACATTGTTTGGGATTAGGAAAGGAATGTCGTGAGACAGCACTAAGTGGATTTTAATTCACACTGTACAAGGTGGGCTGCTTCTAGAATTCCTAAAAGTAGCTTGGAGGGGGTGCAGGAGAGGAGGATACCTAACACCTCCCTTTCAAAGTCAAACTATTGAAACAAGAGACTCCACGGGATTAAAAAAACTTCCCAAAACTCTCATGCTGGGGGAGGAGAAAGGCTGGAACCTGGTACTTCCCAGAGAAGAAATTTGTCTCCCAGAGAAAAAATTTAAGCTATTTAACAGACCAGAACCCAGCTCAGTGATAGCTCAATGATGAGTGAGACCAAATCTTGACTAGACCCAATTATACACACCTTATTTCCTCTATTTAAACCTAAACACCCTGTCAGTATCCCAAAATGCCTTTGGGAGTTTCTGGGTCTCATTTTCTTATTCCTTTTTCCAATGTGGCCACATCAAATAGACCTATTTTTTCTACTTGTCACTATTAGTTATCTCATGTTTTTATTAGCATATGTTAACTATACATAATAGGTTTCATTATGACATTTTTGTATATGTAAATAATATATTTGAGTCATATTCACCCCATCTCAGTTACCCTTGCTTATCCTATTCTATTGCTAAACCCCTTTTCTTCCTAATTAGTCCCCTTAATTTTTTATTGAGACAGTGTTCCGTGTTCAGGCTAGCCATGACCTTTTGGTCCTCCCGCTATAGCCTCCCAAGTAGTTGAAATTACCACATCAGGCACTATAAATGGTATTACTTTAATTTATATAAGTTTAAATAGATGATTGACCCTGATTGAGCTTGGTTTACTGTAGAGCAGTGGTTCTCAACCTTCCTAATGTTTAATACAGTTCCTCATGTTGTGCTGACCCCAACCATAAAACTATTTTCACTGATACTTCATAACTGCAATTTTGCAAAGTAAATATCTGATATGAAGGATATGTGATATATGACCCCTGTGAAACAGGTCATAACTCGAAGTTTGAGAACCACTGCTCTATATTACTAATAATTTAGCCGAAGATCCTGGACAACTATCCTAAGGTGACAGTTATAAAATATGTTCTTCAGAGACTAAGTTCCTTGGATTATCAGTAAACATTCTACCACCAAAGGGTTTGTGGTCAGAGAGGTTTGGAAACACTGCAACAAAGGCAAATAATTTTCTTCTTGACTACTAAGAGCCATAAATCTGATATAATAAATATGTATACTGAAAGCATTCCTCAAAGATGTTTGTGTCCAGAATTCTTGTTTTCACAGAGCCTCATTCACATGGAATTTGTTATCTAAGAAATATGCATCAGATTTTGTGTACCAGTTTCTTCTCAAGTCCTTTGGGATGGGCTTTTGCTTTCCACACATTTTCTTTCACCATGGTAATGTGGAATTTTCCATTGGAAATTTGTAGCAGATTTAATTCCACTAGAAAACACACCTTGGAGAGGTAAAGGAATGAACTCTGAAATTGAGAAGTATCAAGTAGTGGGTTTTGGTGGCATTTTGCCAAGCCACCTGCTCATTGGTAAAGTGCTAGTTTAGTTTGATAATTAGAAACTTTTCTGTGAATGCTGAATGTTGATCAGTGTTCCTTTTCTGCATAGCAACAATCATAGGTATATGTAGTTGGCCTTTTTCATTGGGTCTGTCGGCTCCCCATTATGATTATTAATTTTGAAAGCTTGGCCAATAGCTTAGTCTTCTCCCTCCAGCTCTTATAACCAAAATTAACCCATATCTTTTGATCTACATTCTTTCCAGTGGCTTGGTTATTTTAGCACATGGTTCTGTGTGCAGGGTCTAGGGATCCTGGTGAGCCTTCCTAGTTAAAAACCTTAGCCCTTTCTCTTACGAAGGCCTCTCTAGTATGTTTGAATCTCTCTTTAAAATTATTTTCATTTTATATTTATTTTGTTTTTATATTTATGAGTTTGTATGTGTGAGCCATGGGTGTCCATGTGGACACTTGGCAGCCAGTTGTTCTCTTGTAACATTTAGAATCAAGGCATCAAGCTCAGAAATGTCTACTCCGCAGAACATTCTTGGTACCCAAGTTGGTCATTTTGATACAGGCTAGCAAAGTTTTGCAGAGCAGCAGTCTATTACATGAGAAGAAACTTGAGGCAGCAAAACATTATCTAAAGTCTTATAAAATTAGTAGTGTTAAAATTTTGTTGTATAGCATAAATCTATACTGGGTAAAGTTTTCAAAGAGATATTTAAAGTTAAAACTTCTCCATGTGATTTGGGATATGTAAACACTCTGCACATTAATTAACCCACTTGTCTATCGATAGTAATTAAGTCTGCTTGGTTTGCTTTAAAATGCATAATGTGCCAGGTTTGATGGTATAGGCCTGCAGTCTTAGCAGCACTCAGCACTTGGGGAGCAAAGGCAGGATACTGCAAGTTTGAAGCCAGGCTGGGTGATATAGAAGAACTTATGTTAAAGAAAGAAAACAAAGAGAAAGGAGGTAGGGCATTCTCAAGGTTGTTTATATCAGACTCATGAAGCCAAAGGAAGTGTTCTGGAGAGGCAAGGCAGGGGCACTGAGCCATCTGTGCACTTACGACCAACTGGCTTCTCTCTAGTGCCAATGTCATTAATCATACCCTGAATATCACCTCACCCTGTTGGCATGTTGGCATGCTCCATAGAGTACTGTAGAGTACCAAGCTCCCATGTCTAGTACAGGGCATGATAGTGATCATCTATAATCCTGGAAGCTGGAGGCTAAGGGAGGTAGAGTACCAGGCTAGGCTGGGTGATACTGCAGGACTGTTTCAAAGCCCTGAAGAACCTCTGCTTGTTTACTGAGAAATTAAACAGAAGAGACTGTTTATCTTTTCCATGTTGATCTTCATTAGTAAGGGTGACCAGGGTTTGTTCGGTCTGCTGCTGCTTTCCACATGAATTTCAAGGTGTTATTTGTAACAGGAATAGAACTCAGAATGGTGGAACTGAATAAGGAAGGGCTGGCTCATGCAGATAGAACCTCCAGTTCTACCCGAGCAAAAAGAAGACTCTTGTTGGATTTGTTGAAAGGCTTTGAGAGGAAGGAAGAGACATTAGTGAGAATTTCCCTCAGATAATACATGTTTTAGTTTTAAAGAAAACCTCCTCAATGTGTTTCCCCAAGTATCACATATAAATTATGATGGAAGCTGGAAACTTTGCTCTTTTTTTTTTCAAGAAATTTTTCCTGTCGAACTCCCTATTGTTGTAATGTGTGTGAGAGTAAACACATACTCAGATATAAACACATCCTTACCTTATGGAATATGCCAGTCTTCCCTTTTCTTCCTGGACAAATACTGACTGAGTTCTAGATAGCACCAAGAACTGGGTTTTTACTAACCCAAGTCAGCGTTTGTTACTGTGATAAACATACACTGGTTCCTTGGAGTCACCCACCATCTCTGAGAGCTCTTACAGGACTTCCGCCTCCTCTCCTGCATGCATCTCTGAGCCTCCAAGGAGGGTTTGGATGGAGACACCCCATTTAGGACTGAGTGCTCCAAACTTTCCCACTCTCTGTGCATTGTCCCCTGTGGATCTCTTTGTTAATTCACATCTGTTCAACCAAGCTCTCTTGTGGGGATTGAGTGATGCCCTGATCAGCTATAGTTGATTATTTCCACTGTGGTGCATCATAACAGGGCAAGGTCAAGCAGGGAGTCTTGGGGAAGAAAAAGCTACCTGATTTATTTGATATAATGCATTGCATATAATATTAATTTATTTGTCTATACTTTATTTTTATGGATATTTAAATATTTTAATTGAAGGTTTTNTCTGGCATACCAACTTGAGGCAGGACCAAGCACTTCCTTCAGGTATCAAGACTGAGCAAGGTATCCTACCCTAAGGAATGGGCTCCAAAAAACCAGTTCGTGCACCCAGGATAAGTCCTGGTACCATTTCCAACCCTTCCCTCCCACCCCCCACCAACAGATCAGGCCATATAACTGTCATCCACATTTAGAGGGTCTAGTTTGGTTCCCTAGCTGTCAGTCCAGAGTCCATGAGCTCCCATTAGCTTGGGTCAGCTGTCTCTGGTTTACCCAGTGATACTCTTGACAATCCTTGCTTATATGATCCCTCCACCCTCTCTTCAACTGAACTCCAGGAGCTCAGCCCAGTGCCTGGCTGTGGATCACTGCATCTGCTTCCATCAGTTACTGGAYGGAGGTTCTATCATGACAATTAGGGTAGTCGCCACTCAGATTACAGGGAAAGGYCAGTTCAGGCACCCTCTCCACTATTGTTAGGAGTCTTAGCTGGGGTCATCCTTGTGGATTCCTGGGAATTTCCCTAGTACCTGGTTTCTCCCTAACCCCATAATGACTCTCTCTAATGAGATATCTCTTTCATTGCTCTCCCCCATCTCATCCCTCCCCCAGATGGGTCTTCTTGATCCCTCATGTTCCCATCCTCCATTCCCTCCCTTCTACCCCCTCCCTGTTTACCCAGGAGATCTTAACTATGTTACTTCCTGAGGCCCTCCATGTGTGTCCCTCTTAAGGTCCCCCCTTTACCTAGCTTCTCTGGGGTTGTAGATTGTAGCCTGGTTATTCTTTGCTTTACATCTAGTATCCACTTATGAGTGAGTATAAACCATGTTTGTCTTTCTAGATCTGGGTTACCTCACTCAGGATGTTTTTTTTTCTAGTTTGGTCCATTTGCCTGCAAATTTCAAGATGTCGGGTTTTTTGTTTTTGTTTGTTTGTTTTACCATTGAGTAGTACTCCATTGTGTAAATGTACCACATATTCTTTATCCATTCTTCTATTGAGGGACATCTAGGTTGTTTCCAGGTTCTGGCTATTATAAATAATGCTGCTATGAACATAGTTGAGCAAATGTTACGAAGGAGAGTATGTGGAGTAAGGTGAACGAACACCCACCACTGCTGGTGGGAGTACAAACTTGTACAACCACTTTGGAAATCAGTGTGGTGGTTTCTAAGAAAACTGGGAATCAGTCTACTTCAAGATCCAGCAATACCACTCCTGGGCATATACCCAAAGGATACACAATCATATCAGCCTGCTTTCTTATACCATCCAGGATCACCTGTCCAGAAGTAGCTCTACCCCCAGTAAGCTGGGCCCACTCAACTCAGTATTTATCAGGAAAGTGCACTTCAGGCTTACCTTCAGGCAAATCTTATAGAGGTATTTTCTCAGTAGAGATTCTCTCTTCTCAAATGACTCTACTTTGTGTTAAGTTAACAAAAATCCAGCCAGGACAACTGACACCTTGTCAACTTGACACACAAACATCAATATTCAACTAAACCTTTGCTTTCTCATTTGTCCCCAAGATGTCATAATAATATAACAATATATCATTTTAAGTGCCCAGTCTTTAAAAATTCACTTTAAAAGTTGTTTCTTTAAAATATTTGAGTATTTGAAAAGCCTAACATCTCTCTAAGATCTAAGATATCCAAAGTTTTTGTAAAAATCCATAATGTCTTAACTGCAGACTTCTGTAAACAAAAAAATTAATTTAAATACTTTTTTTTATCCAAAAGGAGAGAACCATAGCACAGTCAGAAATCAAAGCAAAACCAAAGTTCACCAGCATAAAACTTGGGGTCAGACTTCTGGCACCCAGCCACTGTCCTCTGTACTCCCAAGGGCCTAGGACACTTCTTCAGCTCTATCCTCTGCATCCACAGCTTCTCTCCTAGGCTCAGGCTGGCTCCACTTTATGACTACTGATGTCCATGGTATGTCATCTCCACAACGCTGGGGTCTTCACTGCAATTGCTGCATCATGGTCTTTCTTCAGGGACTCTAACCCTGCCACATTGTGCCAAGCCTCTGCTTCTATGACCTCTTCAATTCTGGTGCTCCTGCTACAGTTGAGGCTGCACATTCACCAGTGGCCTCTCCTGGCCTGTCTTGGTGCCAAACTTCAGCCTCTTCCCATGACCCCTTCATGCCTTCAAAACCAGTATCACCTCGGGAGCCCCTAGACATTGCCAAGGTTGACTGCCAACATGAGGTACAATCTTGGCTGCCTCCAGAAGAGAGCTTTTGTGTGCTGATTCTGAGGAACAGTCCAAGAAGATTTTGCTTCAGTGATGTTAGTCTCTTCTTAATCACAGTGTTTTCTTCAGTTCCAACTAAACAATATCAATTGTCCCAGTAAATCAAATGTTTCATTTGAATGGTTCTATTCTCATTAATCACAGCTGATTCTTCCGCCTCAGCTGATGAGAATCACAGATTCTTCAAAATACCGGAGATCTCAAGTATAGTCTTTAAGGATCCTCAAACTTCCCTCTGAAATTTCATGAACCAGGTCTCCATTATCTGCATTGCTCTTAGCATTGCTCTCAAACTCCCACAGAACAGCCCATTGAGCTCTGAGAACGCAATGACTTTTCCAGTCCAAAGTTCAAATGCCTTCATGCTCCCCCCAAATCACATGATCAGTTCTGTCACAGCAATACTCCAATCCTGGTACCAACATTTTTGGTTTTAGTTAAGTGCTGTTATGAAGCAACTTGAGGAGAAAAGGTTTGTCCCTTGCAGCGTGTGGTCCATCTCCCAGAGAAATCAGGGCAGAAACCTGGAGGCAGAAACTGAAGCAGAGGTCATGGAAGAGTGCTGCTTAATGGCTTGCTCACTGTGGCTGGTTCAGCTTGCTTTCTTATACCATCCAGAACCCCCTTAGGGGGCGGCACCATCCCAATGAGTTGAGTCCACTCATATCAGTCATTTAATCAATAAAATGCACTATGGACTTGCCTAGAGGCAAATCTTATGGTGGCATTTTCTCATTTGAGACTCTCTCTTTCCAAGTGTAGCTTGTGTTAAATTGACAGAAAAAGCTAGCCAACGCACTATAGCAACATTATTATGCCGGGGAAGAAAGACAGACAATCAGTTAAGACTGCGGCAGAAGTGAAGAAGCTGTTATTCAGTTGGCCATATACTATTAGAAGACAATAGTTGACTAGCTAAGCCCACTGCAGTGCCCCATTTTCTGTTCCCACACTCAGCAGATAACCTCCCAGTGTTAGAGGAGGTCAAGCAACATGAAGGTGAAAATGCTCAATACTGTTCACACTTAATCCTATGTCTCTGTCAAAGAAAAATACAATACCTTTTAAAAAGGTTTCTCACCTTCCATTTTATTGTTAAAATCAACCTTCCCTTAGTTCACCGGAGGCTGAAGGGCTGCCTAGTGATTGGCCGTCCTCTTCCTTGTTCGCCCCATTCCCCACCCCCACTAGGACAAAGCAGGACTTGTGTCTCAGGATTAGGGGAAATGCTTAAGGGAAGGAAAAGAAAATTGCTTTTCTAGCTTCTCCAGCTTCCCATGTAGCATACAAAGAAAAAGCAAGCATCCCTTGGGAGGAAATAACAAAAGTGCCAACAGGAGATGGACGGCTAAAGCCTGTGTCCCTGAAATGGATTGGAGTCACTGCCTTCCAGGTGTCACAGGCTCCTGCCCTTCACTCCGTGGTTATCAGAAAACCAAATAGTGGTCCCCTCCTGAGGCCCTTTACCCCTGAAGCCATTCGTCAACTCCGTTTTCTTTCCTGCCAGAAATAGCTAAGTCAGAGAAGATCTGGTGAGTTGTAGGAGACCCGTTGACTTCTCTCCTAAAGTGCCTATGGGCTGTGCTCACAGTCCCGCCTTCCTTCAGTGCTGGGCTTATAGGTGAACACCACCACAGAGTGGCTGCTTGTTGCCTTCAGATGGGTACCAGGGGGTAGCAAGAACTCCATACTCATTTCTGTTAACAGAGAGGTCTTTCACCACCGTGGGCTTTCTGCAGACAAGTTGGATGTCTTCACTTCCTCTTCACTTCCTCTCTGCTAGTCAATCGCTTGGCACGGAAGCTCACACAGTGAGTGCTCACTGGATTGACCTAGTTTGTGGGCCAGGTAGGCAGAGTAGTAAACGAGATTAAAAGAATGGAAGGGTGTACAAGAGAAAGTGCTGGAGGAGGTGTGAATATGTTCTAAGTATGTATTATGCATAAGTTGATGATACCACGATGAAACCTGTATGTATTTTGTACAATTAATGTATGCTGATTTTAAAGGAAAGAGGTTGGGTTCTGCTTTGGACAAGAGTTTGAAAGTTCTGTAAACATATCTGCAATCCCAGCACTTGGAAAGATAAGGCAGGGATGAGGGTTCAGAGATAGCCTGGGCTACATAATGAGACCTTGCCTCAAAAAGTCAGGGCTCTTTCTCCACAACCTTGCCAGCTTTTGTTGTCAGGTGTTTTGTTGAACACAGCCATCATGACTGGAATGAGGTGAAATCTCAAAGTTGTTTTTATTTGCATTTTCTATTTGCTAAGGGTGCTGAACACTTTTTTGGGATATTTCTTAGCCATGTTTATTTCTTCTATTGAGAACTCTCTGTTTTAGATCCCTAGGCCATTTTTTAAAATTAGGTCATTTACTTTCTTGACTTTTTTTTAAGGTCATTTCCTTTCTTGACTTTTTTTTAGTTCTTTGTATTTTCTGGATATTAATCATTTGTCAGATTTGTAGCTGGCAGAGTCTCTCCTGTTCTTCTGTGAGTTTCTTCTTCCCTTGATTGATTTTTCCTTCGCTGTATAGACACTTTCTGGGTTTTGGGGGGTCCCCATTGTCAGTTGTTGACTTTAATTCCTGGGCAAATGGAGTCCTGTTCAGAAAGTCTTTTCCTACACCTGTGTCTTATAGTGTTGAAGGGAGGCCGCTTGTTTGTCCCAGCTGCCCAGAACCGAAATAACCACACAGAAACTATATTATTTAAATCACTGCTTGGCCCATTAGCTCTAGCTTCTTACTGGCTAACTCTTACATATTAATTTATCATCATGTGGCTGTAGCTTACCAGCTAAAGTTCCCATTGTCTGTCTTGGGTGGTTCCATGGCTTCTCTCTGACTCCACCTTCCTTCTACCTTGCTATAGGCCAAGCCAGTTTCTTTATTCGTTAACCAATAAAAGCAACACACAGACAAAAGGACCTCCCACACCATTATAGGACACTGCCTATATTTTCTTCTAGTGGTTTTAGTGTTCTGTGTTTTAAATTGAGTTCTTTGTTCTGCTTAGATCTAATTTTTATGCAGTGTGATAGAAACGGGTCTAATGTTATTTTTTTTTTTTTGCATGTGAGCATCCCAGTTTTCCCAGTACCATTTGGTGAAGATGTCTTCTCTCCGGTGTATGTTTTTTACCCCTTTGTCAACTATCAGATGGCCATAATTTCCACTATTTGTGTTTGGGTCCTCTATTTTTTTCCATTGATCTACTTGTCTGTTTTTGTTCCAGGACCATATTGGCTTTGTCAATAAAGTTCAATATTGTATCTTGAAGTCTGGAATAACAATCCTTCTAGTATTCATTTTGATCAGAATTTCTTTGACTTACTGGTTCTTACCTGATTCCATATGAATTTTAGGATTTTTTTCTATTTCTGTGAAAAATGTCATTAATATTTTGACTGGGATTACATTGAATGTGTGAATTGCTTTCAGGAGGATGATTATTTTTTTACAAATAATTAATTCTACTAATCTGTGAACATGAGATGTATTTCCATTTCCTAGTGTCTTTCTGATATTTGATTTTTTTTCATTGTAGAGGTCTTTCACCTCCTTGTTAGGTTTATTCCGAGACATTTTATTGTCTCTGATGCTATTGTAAATGAGAGTATATTTAGGATGTCTGTGTAGTTGTTTATGGTGTATGAAAATGCTACTGGCTTGGGTAAGTTGATTTGGTATCCTGCCACTTTGCTGAAGTTGTTCACTGTAACAGGAGGAGAGGGCTGCTTGTAATCCTGGCTACCTGGCTAGCTTACATCAGAAATAACAACACAGAAATTGTACTAATTAAATCACTGCTGCCTGGACCATTATCTCTAGCCTCTTATTGGCTAACTCTCACATCTTGATTCAACCCATTTCTAATAATCTGTATATCACCACGAGGTTGTGGCTTACCAGGAAAGATTTAGCATGTCTGACCTGACAGCTCTATGATGGCTCTCTGATTCTGCTTTCTTCCTCCCAGAATTCAGTTCTGTCTTCTCTGCCTACATTAAGTTCTGCCCTATCAGCCCAAGCAGTTTCTTTATTGATTAACCAATGAAAGCAACACATAAACAGAAGGACCTCCTACAACAGTTCATTGTTTCTAGAAGTTTTCTGATGTAACTTTTGTGATCGCTTATGTATAATATCTCATCATTTGGAAATCAGTATAGAGAATCTTCAAAAAACTAAAATTAACTCTACCATATGACCCAACTATACTACATCTTGGCATAAGCCCCAAAGATGTCACATCCTACTCCATATGTGCTTGTGCTCAGCAATGTTCATTGCTACCCTACTCCTAATAGCTAGGGAATGGAAACAACCTAAATGTGCCTCAGTGGATTGATGGATAATAAAAATATGGAACATATACACAATATACTTGTAAAGAAAAATGAAATTTGCAGGTAAATAGATGGATCTAGAAAAGATTATATTGAACAAGGTGACACAGATCCAGAGAGACAAGTGCTGTTTGTTCTCATCTGCAGTTCCTGACTCCAAACCCTGAGATTTGAACATACAGCATGGAGTAGCCACAGAACTCTGTAAAATATAAATGAACCATAGGTGTGTGTGTGTGTGTGCGTGTGCGTGTGCGCGTGCGTGTGTGTGTGTGTGCGTGTGTGTGTGTCTTGGGGTGGGATTGAGAAGAGAATAGCAGGATACAGGTGATAAGAAGTAGAAAACAGAAAAACAAGAAGGCCTCCAGCTGAGGAGGAGGGAGAGAGGTCAATACAGACAGAAGGAGGGAAGGATGACAACTAACACCATGGTTGTTTGATAAGGTCTCGAGAAATTCTATTTTTTATTTACCTAAAATTGTACACAATACATATATGCATGTGTATATACACATATGTGTGTGACTTAAAGGAAGCCACTTGAGCTGACAGTAAGAATCATAAGAACCATAAAGTGACAAAAATTCCAGTACTAGAAACAGAAAACCTCTTTTTGAATGGTTGGTTAGGGTAGTCCAAGTGACTTTCTAAACAATATGGCTGAGTGTGGTACCTAAGACTGGGTTGATTTGAACTGGATTCGAGGTGAAAGCCTCTTTCCTGTGATCTAGCCTCTATGGCACTAGAAAGTACTATGTGAGCTGCCAAGGGAGGGAGGGAAACTATTCAACAGTCCTACCCAGCTGCAACACCTGTGAACCACGAAATAACCAACATGGGAAGACATTCATGATGGGTCAGTAAGTGGTGCTCAGTTGTTGTTGGTAACCACCAGCTTTCTAATTGAACTTAACACCACCTCAACAGGAAACAATTCATGCCTGGTAATTGAAACCTAGCCAGCTTTTCAGGAGTAGTAATGTTAGGGACATTAGAAAAGATGCTACCTCCACATTTTGCTAATCCCTTACTACATTCTAAATCTTATCTTTATACTCATAGAAGAGTATAGCCACCACCTCTCATCAAAGAAGCCTCTCTTTACAGTAGGTAGAAACCATCATGGAGAAGCCACAACTATACACAATACAGAAATCAGTGGATTGTGGAGAGCCCAACTGCAACAGATATGTATGTAACACAGGGGACTTGATAGAAGAGGGCACATAAAAATTGTAAGAACCAGAATTATCAGAAAAATCTGCAGTGAAACATTCTCTCCTGGAAATGGCTGCATAAGCAAGACCAGAACAATTGTAATATCAATGGACATATTAACGTGGAAGGGGGAAAATTTGCAGGGTCCTATCCCTAAATAAAAAAACTACAGGCAGCTAATGACTGCTGGCAAAAGGAGAATTAGTCTCTCCCAGGGAAGAGTCCATGAACTGGTTGTCCAGTGAATGCAGAGTGGTCAATCTGAAACCATATACACACTACATACACAAACAAAAACAGACTCTGAGATTGTATTTATATATTTGTGTATACACACACACACAATGATAATAAAAAGGCTATCAATGAGAGTGGGGTTCATGTGAGGAATTAGAGAGAGAAAAGGGAGGGGGAAGTGGTGTAATTCTATTTCAATTAAAGCTATATTTTAAAAAATTAGGACTGGGGACGTAGCTCAGCAGGAGTTTGAAAAGCCTTAGGTTTGCTCCCCAGGACTCTTTATGCATAAAAAAGTGAACTAAAAATATTCAAATAAAAGTGTATCTAAAGGTTAATGGTAGTATTCCTCACACTTGTCTAAAAGTAACAACCAATAACAAATTGCATTTATTGCAGTGGAACATCGTTTTACATAAGGAATGAAATACTGACACTGTGTTATTTTTTTTTTCACTGTAACAACAAAATACCATAAGAAACGATTTAAGGAAGCAAGAGTTTGCTTTGGCCCACAGTTCCAGGGTGCATTGCATAGTGATGGAGAAGTCCTGGCAGTAGGAGCTTGAAGCAGCGGCTCACAGTGCATCCACGGCAACAGAGAGCAAAGAATACCGCTGCTCCGATGCTGTCTTCTTTCTGTACTGTCCTGAACCACCCGACGGAGTGGTGCTGCTCACCTTAGTGCCAGTCTTCCTACCTCGGTTCATCCAGAAAAGCCTGCACAGATGTGTCTAGGGGCTTTGTTTTTTGTTTTGTTTTGTTTTGGATGATTCTAGATCTCTTCAAGTTGACAATATTAACCAACGCAAATACATATTGCAGCGTAAATGAACCATGAAAGCAGTCACCTAGTGGACAGAAATATTCATAATAGATGACACTGTAAGTAGACTAGTGTGCTCTTAGCGGGGGAAATGAGAGAGTTGCAGGGTAGTAAAGACAGTGTTTATTTTGAGTGTTGAACATGTGCTGGCACTGATTGCACTGAAGCTTGCTGAACTCAGGACGTTTAAACTAATGACACACTCCAAATGTGTGAATTATTTCTCTGTTTTGAAAAGAATAGTAAAACTAAAGGGACAGTTAATACAATAGCTTGTTATCCTCTTTAAAAGAGCAGGCTTGACTGTAGTCAGACTGATGAATGTCTTAAATATCCTCATAGAACCTTCATCCAGCAACTGATGGAAACAGAGGCAGAGACCCGCATTGGAGCACTGGACCGAGCTTCCAAAGTCCAGTTGAAGAGTGGGAGGATTGAGAATATGAGCAAAGAGGTCAAGACCATGATAGGTTCACCCACTGAAACAGTCTACTTGAGCTAATAGGAGCTCACCAACTCCAGCTGGACTGGAGTTGCATAGGAACCAAATTAGGAAGGAACAAGCATAGGACCAAACTAGTCCCTCTGAATGTGGCTGACAGTTGCATGGCTGGGGCAG
>LOEQ01004352.1:53800-76803 GCA_001685075.1 Bramus lutescens | reverse complement strand
TACAGGAAAATCGTGTTCAGTGAGGATGATGGCGACAGCTATCATTCTTAGGCACTGCATTGGTGCCTTAACAACAATTGACACGGTGGCAAACTCAGACCGGCTCCAGTCTCCTCTCTCTCGCCTACCACCTAGCTGTCATTTCACTTTAGCATGTCCAATTCTCTCTGACTTCAATTTTTTTTTAAAGATTTGTTTATCTTGTACATATGAGTAGTTTGCCTGTATGTATGTTTATGCACCATGTGCATGGCTAGTCCCACTGAGGCCAGGAAAAGGTGTCAGTCCTCTGGAACTGAAGTTGCAGCTGGTTGTGAGCCACCATGTGGGTTCTAGGGATGAACCCAGGCCTTCTGCGAGAGCAAGTGCTCTAAACCTCCGAGCCATCATCTCTCCGGCTCCAATTCTCTTCGGTGCTGCTTTAGACTCTTAGTTTGTGTATTTAGGTGCAACATTTCAATATTCATCTATCAATGAGTTTTCTGGGCTTCAGTTTTTAAAAATTTAGCATGCCATTGCTCCCAAAGTGATCTCAGGATGAAACACTGATCATGACACTTTCTGACTCAAAACGTTTTATTTCCAGTTGTTAAAACTTTAGTGGGGATACAAGTGGACCCAAGTTTTGTTCTTGTTGCTTTTTTGTTGTTTTTTTTTTTAATGAAAATTGTCTACAGAAACACCTTTTCCAACATATTTCATCCTCTGTCAAACACCTACGTTTTTGTCCTATGTGATATATTATTTCGTACTTAGGTATTTTGACTTATATTATTGACCCATTAGTCAGAAATGCTAGTCTCTCCTCTCTCTAATACCATGATTCTCCTGGTAAGCAAATACCTCGGTCTCAAGTTCCAGATTCTCTCTATGTACCCCTTTGCAAGGAGAAGGTCTGAATGAAGGTAACCACGAAGAATAAAAAGTCTGCTATGTTAAACAACAATAACAAAAACACCCCTCATAATTAATACTTTTAAAAAATGCTTCCAAATAAGGAACTCTGAAGACAACAATATTTAATAAGGATATATGGATAACTTTAACAACATCAGTAACAAGAGCAAATTTCTAAATTTGGAAAAACTTAAGAAATGGCTTACATCCATGAAAAACTGTCAGAAGTAAAAAGGTAACAGTCAATCTGTAGTTAGAGGTGGAACCTTTAACTTTTTCCTCTTAGAAACTGGAAGCATAAACCCTGAAGATGAAGTCAGTAAGGTCTAAAAGACAATGCTGTGAAGCAATCAAGCCAAACTGAAGATTCCAGAACATTCCAGCAACAATGGAGCACTCAGGGTTTACCAAGAGTGACCACACTGTGGGCCATAAAATAAACCTTAACAAATTTAAAACGGCTAAAGCATACAATTTATGTTCCCTAATCACACTAGCGCTGACCTAGAAATCATTTACAGAAGAGACCTGGGAAATCCCTAACATTTTGGAAACAAAACAATTTTCTAAATTCTTGGCATGAAGGGAAAATTTGAATTAAATGCAAAATAAAATCTAACACTTCAAAATTTGTGGGCAAAACTAAAGGAATTTTCCCTTTCTCTGTTAATAATTTTTTAAAAATTAAAGCATAGTTACACTATTTCCCCATTTTCCCTTTCATTTTGTACATGAACACACACACACACACAAAACTTGCTCAGTCTATATAATGTTACTTGTAAATATATGACTTTAGGACTGATGACTTGGTATTGAATAACTAATTGTGGGGCTTTTCCCAGGGAAAATCATATCTTTCACTCTCAGCATCTCTTAGTTACCTGTAACTCTTTGTCTATGGGTTGGGACCCCATGAGATTCTCCTTCCATGTTAGGCTGTCAAATGGTGTCAACCTTGGTCAAGTCTTCGTTAGGCTGCCATCTTGACGTATATCATTATACAGTTATGTTAAAGGAATGCTGCCAATTACCATCATGTTTCTCCTTAAACAGATTGGAAAACAACAGATTAACTTCAAAACAAACAGCAGGACACAAGAAAACACAAGCAACTAAAACAATGTTGAGCAAGTAACAAATCCTGGCAAGGCTACCAGGGAAAAAGGACTCAGTATACTGTTGGTAGGAAGGTGGTTTAGTAGAGTCACCGGGGAAACATATATGGAGGTCCCTGAAAAAAGTACAATTAAGACCTCCATATGAACCAGGTAGCCTCTCTTGTGTATATACCTGTCTTAGTTTGCTTTCTATCACTTTGATCAAACACCATGACCATAAACAACTTGGGGAGAAAAGGGTTTATTTCATCTTACAGCTTGTCGTCCATCACCCAGGGAAGTGAGAACAGAAACTCAAGACAGGAACCTGGAGGCAGGAACTGGTGCCATGGAGGATGCTGTTTACTGATTTGCTGCTCATGGCTTGCCCAGCCTGCTTTCTTAAACAACACAGGATCCTCTGACCAGGGGTGGCACCACCCACAGTAATCTGGTCCCTCCTACATAAGTCACTAATCAATGAAATGCCCCCCCCGAATCCTCTAGGAGTGTTTTCTTAATTAATGCTTTCCCTTCCCAGATGACTCTAGCCTGTCAAAACTAGTCAGCACAATACCCAAATGAATGAAATCAGCATAGAGAAGAGATTCCTAATACTCAGGTTTACTGCAGCAGTATTCGCAATGACTAATAAAGTAAATCACCCAAGTGCCTATCAAAAGGGTAATTGAATGAAGAATTTGTAATATATAGATACATATAATATGATGGAGTATTCACCTGCAAATAATAAAACCTTGCCACGTGCAGCAAAATGGACGCGGTTAATGATCTTCATGGTAAGAGGAATAGCCAATCACAGATAGACATGTTGAAAAATTCTAAAACCTGTGGCCCAACAATGTAAGTATGATTACCATCATGCGCTTGGACACTTAAAGTAGTTATGATGGTCAACTCTATTGTATGTGCTTTTTACTTGAATTTTCAACAGCAGTGACATTACCATATATAAATTAAATCTGAACGAACATGACTTTAAGAAGTAATCAGTGTTCTTACTTTTACCTGATTGGCTTTCATTGTATCATGACTCTGTAAGTCCTCATAACAAACAATCAAAGGGCTGGAGATGTAGCTCAGTAGCAAAACACTTGCCTCGCTTGCTCACGGCCCTGGATTTGGTCTTCAACAGTGAGGGTTGAATGTGGGGCGGAGGGCAAGTCCATTTTTCTACTTTGGATCTAGTTTTAGCTGTGTGGTTCACTAAAAGGATGTTTCAGAAGCAATGGTGTACCAATGTTTAGCCTATGCTTCAAGAAAACTTCCTTATTTCCATTCATTCTCAGATTTCTGATCCTGCCACATAAAAAGGCAGGCTGACGTGCTAGCGGACGAAAGGTCTGGGGCTTTGTCCATCTCGACCTTCATGTCTGAAACTGGGTTAGCTAAACAATTCACATTTTAGTGCGGACATAGGAGGCTGACTGAGACAGAATGACCCAGGGCAACTGGAGTTCACAACAGAGAAATGAGACCCATCAATAAAGACATGCACTCAAAAGAAGCACATGTCAGCTGGCTACAAGGTGGATGAACTGTGCAGATGTAGTTCAGCATTGGAGTGGTTTGTTATACCGTCAGTTACTGCTGCAGGAATGTCTCACGGATAAGGGGCCATCTGAACTCTATTTTCAAAGATGAGTAGAAGTTCACCTTTTCTTTTTATTTATATTTATTTTAAAGCTTTTTTTTAAAGAAAATATTGGGATTTGCTCCATCCCCATTGTGAGTATTTTTATTACATTTTCTCTTCTTATGCTAAAGATTGACCCCCCAGGGATCCAGGGATAGTACATGTTAGGCAGGAGCTCTGCCACCAAACTGCATCCTCTGCTTGAGTTTTCCTTCGTTCATTCGTTCGTTCCTTCCTTTCTTCCATTTTTCTTTGAACCAAACGCCACTATGAACACGGGAAGGGTTCTACCACTGAGCTATATCCCATCCCATGCCATGGCTACCACTGCAAACACTGTTGCCTCCTCACCTTCCCCCTTCCTCCTCTTCAGCAGTGTTTATTTTCAAGTAGGATCTCACTAAGCCTCCAGTGCTAGCTCTGAGCTCACTCTGCAGCTCAGGTATGCTTTGAAGTTGTGATCCTCCACAGTAGCTGGGACCACAGGCTTGCTCAATGAAGCCTGGCTAGTTTTTGAAGGCTTCTTTCTCCTAATAGTTGAGGGTATTCTGGTCCCTCTTTGCTTTAACAACACAGGTTCATCTGAAATAAAATACATAGCTCAGACCTTAAGGGACTTAAGTGTATCTGAGAAGATGCCACCTGCGGCTAGAAAATTTCAGGAGGATAAAAAAAATTGGCATGGTAACGGGTGATTTACGGCCCAAAGGGTACCAAAGCAAAGAACTATGGAACCTCTTGTTGCCGGTACCACTCAAGGCATTTAATCACACAATGCTTGGTTTTGTTCTTTAGCCTTCCTGTTATGATGCACTGCCACTGCTTGTGTAATTACGGACTTCAAAAGCAGACGGCATCAGCTACTGCGCGTCTCTTCTTCTAAGGACTTATTAGTTAGATGCTTACGACAAAGAAAGGAATTAGTAAAACAGAAAGAGAAAGGAAAGGAAAACGGCCCCTGACAGGGTTTCAGGAAAGCGGTGGGGAGAGGGTTAGGTATTTTCCACAGCCGTCCCCCAGAGTGGGTGTTGCCGCTTCAGTTGTGGCCGCCTGGCTGAAGGCCAGGGCTCGATTGTTGAGGGCCCTTCCTCTGCTGCTAAGTGTTAAGAATAGCAGGTTCACAGAAAGCTTCATGGATGCCTGGAAGAAGTCAGAGGGGATGACGTGAAGGCTCAGTGCCACTGAGCAGCAGAAAGCAGAATGCCTGGGCTATGCTACCAGTCACCGACACCTGATCTGACCACTCAAGACCTGTAGGTGAGGGTCACTTGTATTCAGGCCACTTTGTCAGTGGGGGTTTTAAATACATCTACTGCCAAGGCTCAGCAGCTGCAAGGACTCCCTTTTGGCTTTCATATATTTTCTCATTGCTTTAGCACAGTGGTTCCCAACCTTCCTAATGTGGAGACCCTTTAATACAGGCCCTCATGTTGTGGGGACCCCCAAACATCAAATTATTTCATTGCTGCTTCATGACTGTAATCTTGCTACTGTTATGAATTGTACTAGACATATCTGATATGCCGGATATCTAATATGCGACCTCTGGGAAAGGGTTGTTCAACCCCAAAGAGGTCGCAGACCACAGATTGAGGATCATTGCTTTAGGAGGTACTGGGCTTGTAGAAAGCATGAAGAGTAGAGTAATGATGGTTATTTTGTTTGTTACGCCGCAAAAACAATCAGCAGGCACTTGAAGGTTTTAGTAAGTTTGTTATATTCGTGTGAATGTATAAACACGTTACCATGTTCTCACCAGTTCTTTCTTAATCAACATACCCTAACACCTTCGCCCCTCCCCGGTCATCAGCTCTATCTTGTAGTCTAACACTTGGGCACTTTATGCTGTACTAGGATAGGTATACATTTTGTTGTTACTCAGACTGCTTCCTGGTTTTGATTATTATCAATCATGCTCCTAGAACATAAATTTTAGAGCACATCTTTTAGTTTTGCTTGTAAATATCATAAAAACAATCCAGAGGTGGCAGTGGTTGTGGGTAGAGCAGGAAGCTGTAAAGTGCTTTTATTTACTATGTATTTGATACAAATGATTATTTTTCCCATTTCAAAGATGTGGAGTTTGAAGTTGAGACACCTGAATGGGAGCAGCCACATCACACAGAGAATACACTACAGATACAGCAAATAAAGCCTTGTCTTGCCTGGCTTCAAAGCCCTTTGCTTGATGTGCACATACGAGTAACAATGGCAGTAC
Source organism: Bramus lutescens (assembly GCA_001685075.1). NCBI lineage: Eukaryota > Metazoa > Chordata > Mammalia > Rodentia > Cricetidae > Bramus > Bramus lutescens. The sequence goes on along the minus strand of LOEQ01004352.1, from coordinate 70,931 downwards.
CTTGATTTTTATCAGTTCACTAACTATTTCTTACTGTGAAGGGAGATGGAAGGGTACAAGTTGGGGTCGTGGGAATAGGAAAAAGGTGGGGAGAAGGAGAATTAACAAAAACTAATTCTAAGTAAATATGCCATAATGAAACTTAAATTACAAAAGACCCACTATATGTTCCTCACTGTGCTCCATCTTGGAAATTTGGTCGCAAAGAAATTAGGTATGTTCCCAGTTTCGTGGAGGATGCAGTCAATTAGGGGGCAGAGGAAGTCATAAAAAAAGATAGACACGAGTGTATGATTAGTACCATGAAAGAAACAAAGAGGAATAGAACAAACTATTGTGGAGACCTAATTTAGATTGGGTGTCTTCAAAGGCCCACTAGACGCTGAAGTTTAGAGCAGTGGTTCTCAACCTGTGGGTCGTGACCCCTTTGACAAACCTCTCTCTCCAAAAATATTTACATTATGGCTCCTAACAGTAGCAGCATTACAGTTATGAAGTAGCACTGACATTAACTTTATGGTTGGGGATCATCACACCATGAGGAACTGTATGAAAGGGCATTAGAGAGGTTAAGAACTGGTGGTTTAGAGGCTGAGAGCTAGGAGACAAATGGCAAGGTGAGGGCAACCGTTCCAGTGGATGGAGCGGCTGAGGGCACAGTTGATGTCCATCTCCACAGCAAGGCTCCTTGAGGATGAAGATGCGCAAATGATGACCACATCCATTTTCTAAAGATGGTTTCTGAGAATGTCCAAGCACCCTTCGTTATGCATTGGGAAAAGGCTTGTCTAGTGACAGAAATGGTCTCTCTCTCTCTAATTGGCTATCTCAGCAAGCCAACCCATAAAAACTCCCCAACCTACTGCCCATCAGCTCTCCAGAACTATTGGTCCCAGAGCATATTGGGATGCCCCAATTCTTGTCCTTTGATAGGTTCTTTATATTCTGAGATCCAAGGAGCAGATATTCCAAGTGGAGAATCTCAGAAAGTCTGTCTGTGATTAGCTTCATGTTATACCTGTACATTATAACACATCCTAAAGATTCTGATTCCCCAGAGAAAATTTGCCCTGCAAACTGGAAACCCAGGATCACTTAGGAAACTAAGTCACTATTCTGGATGATAATGGAAAGAAACAAATGGGATTATTGTCTTTTTAATTTTAAAAATTGTTTATTTCATTTTTATCACATTTTATTTATTATCATTTTTATAATCTTTTATTCATTTTAAATACCAACCATAGTTCTCCTTCTATCCCCTTCTTCCTCCTCTCTCATCTCCCCCACCCAGCCCACCCCTATCCATTCCCTAGAAAGGGTAAACCCTCCCATGGGGAGTCAACAAAGCCTGGCACTTTCAGCTGAGGTAGAACCAAGACCTTTCCCTCTGTTTCAAGGCTGAACAAGGCATCCCACCATAGGGAATGGGCTCTAAAATTCCAGCACATGCACCAAGGATAGATCCTGGTCCCAATGCCAGGGGTCCCACAAACAGTCCATGCTACACAACTGTTGCCCACATGCAGAGGGCCTTATTGGGTCCCATGTAGACTCCCCAGCAATCGGTCTAGAGTCAATGAGCTCCCATGAGTTCAGGTCATTATTAAAGTGTCTGGAAGATTAAAATAAGCCATATCACTCTTCTGGATAATGGAGTATTAAACTTTGGCATCTTACCTGAACTGCAGAAGGAAGACTGAGGTGGAAACAATCTTTCTGGGTAATAGGGGAAGGAAGAATTGGATTAATATTTTGGGGGTAACATTACATATTACTGGCTAGCAGGGCAAAGGAAACCGAGCTGCTTTTCAGAGTAGCAAAGAAAGCCACCCAAGTTGATGCAGCAAGATCATCCTTTCAACTCGTGAGAAAGTCAACAGGGCAGGAGTGGTGGCACATGCCCATAATGTCAGCACTGAGGCTGAGGCAGAGGATCATGAATCCCAGTCCATCCTAGTCTGCTTAACAAGGCCCTTTCTCAAACAAAAATTAACCAAAAAAGAAAATAGCTACCAGGGGAGGCTGTGAGCAACAGAGACCACCTGAGTGGTCACCGAGCATAAGGAAAGCTTGTTTGTGAATGTAGGTGCTTGGAAATGGTCTCAAAGGCCTTCCTTTACTGCCTCAGTGGACTTCAGAAAGCCTCAGCCACCATGTTCTTATACAGAGCACATTAGCCAGGTATGGTAACTTGTGCCTATAATCCTGGCACTTGACAGATTGAGGCAAGAGAATTGCCAAGAGTCTCAGCCCAGTTTGAGCTACTGTGTGAGACTATCTTATCCCCTTCCCAGTTCTACCAGAAATCAAACGGACAAAGAAAAAATCCAGACCACAGGCTTTCACTGTGACATTGGCGTGAAGAACTGCCCAGATGAAAGAGTATGGTCCCAGCCTGAGAATGCCAAAAGTGGGACCATTGATTTAATAATTTTATACTTAAAAGATGATAGATTGAAGAAACAGGATGACTCAGAAATGACTACAGCAGAGCTGGGATTAGAACCCAGTAAATCGGGTTCTGAGTCTATTCTATAATGCCAAACAGAACTTTCTCAGGAACTCTAGAGAATGCCTCTTTGGCAGAGCTCTTTGAACTTAACCAAGAACAGACTGGAAAGATGAAAAGAAACATACTAAGATCTAACGAAAATCAGGCACAGTGCCAGACAATTCTGCATATTAATATGATTATTTCCATTTTTGAGGCAGGGCATTTTGTAGCGTAGGATGAATTCACTGTGTAGTCAAAGATGACCTTGAGCTCAATCCATTCCAAAGTGTCTGTGTCACTGCTTTGCACCGCTGCTTTCCCAAATGTTTGATCTTAAGACACCTGTGGAGAACCACACGGCGGCTCACACCTCTGGCCTCAGCATTTGAGAAACCACCAAGATGGGTGGTTGCAGGCTAGCTATAACATACAAGATTCAAGTCGGGGCTGCAGGGCTCCATGAAGGAGATCTTATTGCCATTTAAAAGGTGCTAAAAGTGATAACAGCTCTCAGATTCTTATGTCTGAGCTGGCTGTGGCCATGTCAGAGGAGCGGCAGGTGGCAATTGACTTCAGGAGATTGGCATGCCAGAAGGCAAGGTACTGATGAGTGAGTCTCGGACTGGCAAGGCCCCTGAGGGCTTCGGCTCCAGAATGTCTCTTGCTACTGCTGTGTCTTTACTTGTTTGCTGCTGCCATTTTTCTCTGGTATCTGGCAAGGTGTGAATGGGTGATGCATTTAATGTAGTGTGATTATCTCATGTAAATATCCCATTGTACTGGGTATTTTACCTGTGGATTATTATGAAGATGGTTTCCTCTTACACCATACTGTTTAACTGAAGCAATGATTTTATACAATAATAGTGTCTGCTTGAATAGGATTTTGATGATTGAGGGTTTTTAATAATTATAGTTATATAATTTAATAATTATAGTTATATAATTGTGATAGAGGTTAGTTTAGTGGAAACTTAATATAGGTAAAGGCAGGATACAGCATTGCCCCTAGCCCGCATAAAGCAGGGGCTGCGGAGGGTAGAAAATAAAAACGAGGAAGTGTCATGCAGCTAGGACTTAAGAGTTTCTCTTGAGGAGCTGTATAGACTGTGGTTTAGGTTAATGATTAAGAAAAACAATTGAGTCCCAGAAGCTAAGTTTGCTCGGGTTCTTTTAACCTTAATGTTGAGAGATGTGTACAGGGTTTCGGTGTGCATCATAGCTGAAACAGAGCTTTAAATAATGACTTAAGGTTAGGTTAAGATGTTTCTATTAATGATTTTGAGGTAGAAAATCATAGGGAAAATTTTAAATTTTAGAAAGACACAGTTTTAATAGTTGAACAAGGGACTCAGGGAACAGGAACAATGGCAGCCTGGCTATTTCTGGCTGACGAACCTTTCTTGCTGGGATGGGTTGGTGATCAAAGGTGATGGTTAATTCCTTGTACCCATGTCTGCCCTCGGCTTCCCGATATAAAAAACTGTTGAGTGGATACGCACTCTGAGGATTTAAAGTAGAGCTGACTGGTTGTTTTTAATATATAAAAGTTTAGATTTGTGATTCCTGTAAGAATTTTTATAAGATTATCTTTTAAGATAAATAATAAAATGGTTGATCCTATCCTTGTAACTGCAAAATGCAGCTTGCCAGTAAAAGAACTGGCTAAGAAAAATACCTTGCTTGCTTACACTCTGTTAATCAGTAACAACTTGCTTGGACATGAATGTATGTGGGTTCTTGAAAATAATTTTTTCACCTGTAATACACAAAATGTCTAATCACGTAAGGGAAATAGGAAACATGTCGCCCTTTTACATGTATTCTTTGTAATCACTCACTTGAAAAATTGGATATAAGCACATTATAATCTTTATATTGCTTGAAAGATTTTGCTGGAGAAGGAAAATACCAGGAAAGATGAAGAAGGAAAGTTAGAAGGAAGACATCAAGAGAGGTACAGAAGGGATACATCTGGAGAGAGGTAAGAAATAAAGAGATGAGAGAAGATGATAGACCCTAAAGGTGTGTGGGTGTGTGTGTGTGTGTGTGTGCGTGTGTGTTTCCCTTTTCGCTGGCCCTAGAGAGTTAAGTTTTGCCCCCTCTCTGTTCCCGCAGAGTTAAGTTTTGCTCCCTCAAATAGAAATGTTGAGTGACTAGTTCGCCAACTCCATGGACCCCCCTCAATCCCTGAGCTGCTGAAGGCTCGTCCTCATGGCAGCAGTTGGAGCCAGTGTCTGCCCTCAGATGTGCCTGAGGACTGAACTCGGCTCTCCACCCCTCAGGCTGGAAGCATTCCTGGTCCTGAGTAACTGCTAGCAAACTGCTAAGGTTGAATCAGTGTTTGAGGGGACTCGGGGGTGCTTGAGGACAGAGCGGAGCGATCTCCCCACTCAGGTCGGAAGCACTGTAGACACTAAAGATCAATTCTGAAATGATAACACCTAGGGCAGAAATCGGTCAAGACCAGCAGCACGGTCTCTTCCTGTGGCTCGTGGGAAAAGGAGGGGCAAGTCTTTCTTCGTGCAAAGTCGGGTGAAGTGGGGTGCTTGCTTTATCCTTCAGGGAGAGATTAACACTGAGAAGGAATGCTCACCTGGATAAGCTTAGGGTGCCTGAGCTTGCTGGAGAACCCATCATCCCAGTGGTTCTGTATCTTTTGACCCATAGACTCTGCTCCTATAGACATAATCACTTTTGTTTGCTCTTTATAGAGATACCTTAATTTTTTGTTTATATTTTCTATGTATGTATGCATGCATGTATGTATGTATGTATGTATAAGGTCACATACGAGGTACACATTTCCAGATCTCTGTCTTTCCATCACATGGGCTTTGGATTGAACTCAGGTATGACTTTACCTGCGGAGCTATCTTATCTGCCTGATATTTTTCAAAGATCTGGACTAATCCAGGAATGGGGTTTATAGTTGTAATCTCAACACTCAAAAATCTGAGGAAGGAGCATCATGCGTTCAAGGCTAGCTTGGGCTATAGAGTTTGTTTCCGGATTACCAAGGCTATAGAGTAAGTGCCTCTCTCAATCTATTTCTGAAATATTGTCTGCCAATAACCACGAAATTATTCACATTACTAAAATCTTCCCATGCCAAGTTCTCCAATGAATTAGATCACCCTCAAATGAAATGCTAATAAAAATAAAAGCTGTAGCCAGTAGCATGCGTATATTTGGGCTCGGGGCCAACAAACAAGCCATCCGGGTGTAAGAAAATAGGCTAATGGTTGTGGAATTTAGTCTCCCGTGGCTACACTGAGAGCTGACCTCAGCCCTGCTCACTCAAATTGATTGTTTTCCAGGTTATGATTCCCCATCACAGGAAGCTTCTTTGCTCAACTCCACACTCCGTGAGTTAAACTCAAGGACAGCAAATGCGGATCCCGGAGCCCCTTCTGTCAGGGATCCCGAGTGCACCCCAGAGAACTGCTCAGTCCGAGAAGGGCTGGTCCTCATCGCATACCATACATAGGTGGAGGGCTTGTTATTCAATTCCTGGCCTATGAGAGGATACCCCTATTGTTCCTGAAAACGCTGACCAGGACCTCACTTGTAACAAAGATCCCTCTGCTCCACAATCCAGGCAAGGCAGGAGCTGAAGCAGGAAAGATAAGTGTTTGGATGAAGGGCAAGATGGATAGGGCTCGCAGTGCCCCCAGGCCTGCTGATACCAAGTGCCTTTAAGATACAGCCTTTCCCATCCTAATCTACAAAGGAAACAGGAAAAAGGAACTTAAAACTCCCTGCGCTCAGACAGAAATGAGACTGTTACCGCCTGCTTCTGTGCGATTCCTTCTTGCCTCCGACTTGTAAACAAGAGCAAGCAGACCATGCGAGTGGGAAGTCACAAAGTTGTGGGTTTTTGAAAGGCTCCCAGGGACCTCATGCTTATCTCTGGACGCTGGATGGGGAAATCTGGGGAAGTATGGACTCTTTAGCCGGCTTAGTTCTCTGTGGGGTCAGCTTGCTCCTTTCTGGTAAGTTTTGGATTGGTGTTTATTTATTTATTTATTTATTTGTATGTCATATTTTAAAACACAGTGACTGCTCAGCTTTCTCTCTCACCAAACCTTCATTTTGGTCATGCTGACACTGCTTTTCTGTGACTCTCCAGTTTACACACGTAAAGGCTGAAGTTCAGATTCCCCGCGGGCCGCATGAGTTGGGTTTCCCAGCCATCCCTTGTGGATGCTGCCTCCTGGGTTGCCATGGCCTCTCCCAGGACGGAGTAGCCACCTTATTTGAAGGGATCTGCTTATTTAGGCGTATTCTTTCTTGGCTCTCATTCTGGTGTGTTTCTTTATCGATAACAACAAAAATCAGGTTGTCATTACTTCAAAGAAAGTCTCTTTTGTAGCAACAAAATTCCTACCTATCAGAGTACAGATTGTCATTATTAAATAAAAACAAAAAGTGTTTTTCTGTTAAAATTTCATATCTCCGTTCATTTCAATCCCACTATTCCAATTTGAGGCTTTTCTTTCTTTTAGGTAGGAGTCAGGGAAATTAGAGCTATGCCACTGACTTTAGTCTTTTTGATGTTTCACATTGAATAAATCATAAAGAACAGCGCGATCTAACTAAAACTTAGCAGTTAGCAAGGTCACTGGATTCAGGATTTTACCAACTCCTGCAGTGGCCACAGGGAAGAGCTGGTAAGAATAAGCTTGGGTTTTGTGTGTATCACAGATGCTACACAGTGGGCAGCCTTGTAACTCTCCCAGGATGCGTAAAGCATGCTGGAGAAACATCAGGACCCATACTGCGGATCACAGATGCATTATTGCCACGGGTTCCTCCCTAGTGGTTTGAAAATAGTCTTATTATAATAAAAATGGAATTGACACAGGAAATGAGTTTGGGAAACTTTACCAAACTTACTGGTGAGGCTTTTATATAGCAATAGAATTGAATACAAATGCTTGTGATGTATGTTATTTTTGTATTTTTCTATATGTGTAAATGTTTTGTTATTAACCCAGTAAAGTAACATAATTATGCATAATTTGCCATACAGCTAGCTTTTCAATTTGATTTCAACAAGCAATATATTAGAAATGTCATATTTTAAGAGTAACACAAATTGCTGAAAGGAATGAATATCTACAATGGTGTCAACTACTTATATAGTAATTCATAACTAGTCTAAACTACTACATATCTATGTTACTATTAATATTAATGTAAAAATATGTCGATTTCTCCATTATTATGTACTTTAAAATATTTATCAAGAACGTCTACTTTTGTCTTGATTTCCAAGTGTCAAATTTATCAGTGACATAATCTGGGACTGATTTTACACCAGAGATTATAATAGTAAAACGCCCAGGTACCAGCTTTTGCACTGATGTAGTTTTAAGTTAAATAAAAGAGTAGTATGCTTATGTGCACACATGTGCATGCACACACACACACACACACAGATACACCTGATTTTAACTTACTATTTCCCCTTAAATGACTTTGTTATGGCATTTTGAAATAAAAGTTTAGAAAAATTGTCATAAAATCAAACAGAAAAATCCTGTGGCCAAAATAGTTGTCTCATTGCTGCTTGAGTTTAGTTCCTTGAAAGGAATTTCTTGCGGGAAGGTGACAAGCATTAAAAGGTGGAATACAGAAAGGTTAGTTTCTGGGGAAGGTCTGATTCTTAATTTTCATTCTGGTTCTAAGACTCCATGAACATGAATGTTAAGGCTCGGTAACCATAGCAAAGCCACAGGAGTCCCTTATTCAAGCCAGTCTCTAATAGTAGACCTCATTAATGTGGCAAGGGACGCAGGGCTAATATATTTATTGTCTGCTTGGTGACCTCATATTCCTTTTGGGGGGCAAACATAATTGAAAAATAAAGATTCTGTATTTGCCCAGATAAAGGTTACTCTGCACGGCAAAGCAGCCTGATAATATGTAATCTCAAAGAAGTCTATAGCTCAACAACTCAAGATTCTGGGGTTTGCTCCTTCCCCTTGAGAATTATTGCCAAGTTCAGCCTGCAAATAAGTTCTCATAACCTAGTAATATTACCCACTCTTTAATTCACTATCTCATCAAACCTGGCTGCTTGCTCTAAAGAAAGAGCTATATACACTTTAAAAAATAACCTTTCTGTCTGATCATAAATGTCCTACATGATTTACACTGGTGGGAAATCTGAAGTCTTTAGGTCACTCATCTTAAACTATCTTTCCTGTCTTGTCTGACATTTTAAACAACTGGATTCGGAGATAGCAGTGATGTTGTCTGGGGTGGCAGAGGAAATGCAATAGTTAGGTCAGGAAAGTGGACCCAGGTGGCGCCTCCTCCTTGGGCTTGGGATCAGGACACCTCTTGGGAGTTGTTTTCCAAAGGAAGAGCTGACCTTCTTCAGAGATGACCCTTTCCAGCCATTGCTGTTGTTAGCACTTCCCTCTCAGCCCTGCCCTAAGGAACTTCCGGGAAGAGTCCAAATCTTCTAAGATGTCTGTCCAGCAGGAAAAGAGTTGTTCAATTCCCTCCCAAAAGGCCAAGCTGTGTCCTCTAGACCAGTGGTTCACAACCTTCCTGCTGCTGCAACCCTTTAACACAGTTCTTCATGTTGTCATGACCCTCCAACCATAAAATTATTTCTGTTGCTGCTTCATAGCTGTACCTTTGCTACTGTTATAAATTATAATATAAATATTTTTGAAGATAGAGGTTTGCTAATGGTGTTGTGACCCACAAGTTGAGAACCATTGCTCTAGCTAGGATAGTTCTGAATTCTTCTGAAAGTATCAGTTTGTTACTTGTAGTCCCACCTGTCAGAAGATGGGTGTCATCATGTTACCTTTTATTCCTCGTGGGTGGCTCTCTAGTTACCACATAGAATCAGGATTCAAGAAATTTCTTTAATCTAGAAGGCTGGCCTAAAGCAGAAGATACTGTTTCAAAAATGGTTAAATGCCAAATTTGTTATTTGAGTTAAAAACAAATTATGAATATTCATTGTTGGAGAGAAATGGTTAGTTTAAAATTCTTGAGAATCATAAGTAGGTTTTGATAAGACACAAAATTCATAGGAGCTCTGCTTATGTGAAATATGACGCATAAATTAGGTGCAAATGAGAAATGATATCTCCTCAATGTGCTGCGTAGAGTGTACCCATTAAACACCAAAGACCCAGAGAAACTTGACAGCCAATTGACAGGGAAGATGTAACAGTTTAAAATATAGATGAGGAATCACATATTTGAGTTATATAACATCAAAGCTCAAATGGATAATGACAGCACACTAGTCATTCATCTTTTTGAATGAGAATATCCATTTCTCCGGGTTGCTTTAAGTATCAAATATGACTCTGCATGTCAAGTGCTTAGTAAGACCCACCCCAATGAAGCCAGTTGAACCAAAGGAGAAGTCTGCCACCAGCATCGCTGCCTGAAGCAGCAGTGACGTCATCTCTTCCAGCGTCTAGGTGAAGCTCTGATCACTTACAGTCTTTTTTGGCTCTTGTCTATGGAATCTTACCCATTTAGAAACAACAATTTAAAATTTAAATACTATTTTTTGTATGGGTTGTTTGACTGCATGCATGTCTGTGTACTATGTGTGTGCCTAGTGTCAGTGGACACAGAAGAGGGCACTAGGTCCCCTGGAACTTATGGATGGTTGGGAATCAAACCTGAGTTCTTAGGACTAGATACTTTAACTGCTGAACCGTCTCTCCAAACCCATAGAAATAGCATTTTTAACCCCCCCCACCCTGCAAACAGTGCAACCTTCCCTAGGCTAGTTCTTCCTTTTCATGTTTTGCTCCTAATCCCATACAGACCATTGATGTCTCTTTGAGTTTGGGGCAAGTAGATTTAACTCAATTTGATTCTTAAAATTTTTTACAACTGATGCCATTCATTTTCTATTATTATTAGTGCATTTGTTTGACTTCTAGTGATTTTTTTTAACTAAATAGAGTTTAACAGTTGTGGTAAGGAATACTTGGCACTCTATAGCAGACCTGGAAGAAATAAGGAATGTTGTAGACAAGGTTGAAGCCACATTCAAACACTATTTATAGTAGAGCAAGTTCATAAACAATGAAAGTAATAGTTATTGTTATCTTAAAAGGTTAATTTTTATGTAAAAAGAAAATTTATTTCTTTGGGCATTAAAAATAAAGGATAAACGCAAAAGGATGTTTAGCTAGACTTTTACTTAGTATTAAGTATTTTATAATTGTTGAATACTTCCTATAACATATGCACAGGCTTTATTTGATAGACATTTAACACATTTTTGCAAGCCTTTTGGTATCCTTTATTTGTATGTCTTTGGTTTCAGCCAGGGGTGGTTTACTGAAGATTTACTTTGGGCCATGTCAGCACTGGAAACTAGGAGTATAAACAAGGTTGACCCATCCCCCTCTTTACCTAACAAAGCACCTATTTTCCCACAATTCATCGCAAGATTTTGTGATAAATGATGTAATTGTAATTTATACAAAATGAAAGTATTTACAAGGGTGATTGAAGTGTAGACTTCATGATACAAAATGAGACCACAACATCTAAATTCTATATAAATATTTCTTTTTGGTTTTTGCTTTGCTGGGGATCAAATTCAAGGTCTAGTGCATGTTAGGCAATCACTCTACTAGTGAGCTAATTCCACAACTCTTAAACATAACTATTTAGCAATATGTAGACACATGCATTTTTAATACCATCATTTAGATGGTGGAGACAGGAGGAGTGTGAGTTCAAACCAGCAATCCAAACTTCTGGATTGCATAAGGCATTTAAGTCTAGCCTGAACTACACAAACAAACCCTGTTTCAAGAATGAAAGACTGCGTGTGTAACTCAGTAGCAGAGTCCTTGCTTAGAGTTTACATAGTCCAAGGGGTTGGTCTTCAGCATGATAAATAGTTAAAATTATAATAAAAAGTGAGTAAACATTTAATTAAAAGTCATTAACCACTATATTGACTTCAGTGACTGCTTATTTAAAAAAAGAGAAAAGGAAAACGACACTGAGAAACTTGCAGGTTGAAGTATTTTTTTCTCTTTAAGAACTTTTAAATTGTCACAAATATTTTATGACTTATGCAGAGGCAAAGGTTTTGGAGACCGGTCTCCTTGTAACTTGTGTAACTTGGCTCTTGGACTGGCTTGTAACTCTGTGTAGCCAGGCAGCTAGCTTGAGATCCTCCTGTCTCTGCCTCCATGGTGCTGAGATGGTGGGAGGAAGCTACCATGTGTGGTCCACATTATTTTAAACTCGGAAGAAAAACAAAGACTTTCTGTTAGCAGAAGCAACCCAAAAGGTGGTTGGTGGTATGAAACCGTGAGTCAGGCTGCAGGAAGTGGAGTGGAGTTGGAATGTGAAGTAATTAAGGTTAGAGTCAGACTGGGAAGGGCCTTGGGGATTACTTTAAATAGCTTGGATTTTGTTCTCTATATGTTAAAATTTAGCAGAGTGCTAGTTCCCTTATAACACATCTGATTTAAGCTCTGGAAAATTCACTGTCATAGTTGTGTGGAAGATGCATTAAAACGGTGCAGACTGTAGGTTGGGTCCAATATGGCTTCTAGCCTTGCAGGCAAGAAGGCTGCAGGGATGAACAGGAAGTTCGAAAGAGGCTTAGGAGAAGAAAATGCAGGGTTAGTGATTGGTTGCGCAGAGGAGAGAGGAGCAGCATTCTGGTTTGCGTAGAGATGGTGCCAATCAATTTGCTGGGAAATATGGGAAGTATGGCAGAAGTAATTGGTGGAAGAAGGGCTAGGGTAGAGCCAATGATGATTTTGTACGTGTTGATGCTGAGATTGCATTTGAAGGAAAACATTGAGCAAAACTTGTTTTTTGAGATCTGAAAGTCGAAAGAAGAGAATTAGGCAAAGGAGACACAGAAATCTCGATAGCCAAGGGTTTTATAAAGAGCTAGTCAGGGACGGCAGAAAGAGCAACGCCAGTCAGATCTCTTTCCTGAAATTGCGAGCCACAGGAGTAGTTGTCTGGGGGAGGGCAGCTAAGATGCAGGTACCAGGGTGACAGCCTCCAGGCCTGTGGCATTAGCCTACAGATGAGTTACTTTACAGAGAGCCAGGCAGCTGCACTGGCCGAACCAGATCTGGGAAGGGGTCAGGAGATCAGCTGGCTTCACTCCCAGCCTCCGGGAAAGACAACTTCAAAAGCTGCCTCCCATGTTTCTGGTATTTTAAACTGATAACCCAGTTCCCACCAGTCTGACCAGGCTCTTCCTTAGCTTACATCACAAATACATAACGTGTTTTAGATGGAATCGTGCTTGCTTCCTTCTACCTCCAAGATTTATTTCATTTATTTAGTGTGTGTGCGCACGTGCGTGCTGCATGGCGCACATAAGGAGGTCAGAGTCCGGTTCTCCCCTTCCGCAGTGTGAGTCTTAGAGACTGAACTCAGGTCTTGTGAGCTTAGTCTGTGAGTAAGCACCTGGCTACTCCCACTGTTTCTTCAGGAGTCTGACCATGTCCCCTCCCCAAGGCTGTGGGAGCAGGGATGAGGATCAAGGTCTGCCAGATGGGCAGAGTCTTTACTCTTTGGTACATCTGCTGATGTTGGGGAGTGAGCTTCCGTGGTTCTAGGACTGACTTGGTGTGTAAGCGACAGAGATGGAGACATCCAAGGATCAGTCACAGGAGTCGGTAGGGCTGAGGGATGTTGTGGGCTGTTTGCTCCTGCCTGTCACGGCTTGACCAGGGAGGTGTGCGTGGTGGCCACACCCATCTCAACAGATCAGTCAGCTTTCCCGCTTTTGTTAGAGGGTGATATCATTCTTCCTGGGGGGAGCTCTGGAAGACAATGAGCAGCCACTTTCCTCTAGATACAATAGGCGGAGTCAGGAAGGTAGTATTGACATTGCTGGGGCCTAGGAGCTACTCGCTGCTCTGCAGCCATCAGATGGTGAACAAGCGTAACCTTGGCACGCAGGCCTGGCTCGCACAAGGCGTCTGGCTGCGGAGCCAAAGAGGACTCCGCCCTAGGGACAGGAGTGCTTTAGACATCTGGGAATCTGGGATGGGCTTTAAATTCAGAGCTCTATGTCAAAAGCAATACAAAACAAAACAAAACAAAAAACGCAACCCAATCCAACCAAAACAAAACAATAGTAATAACAAAAGTGAGTAGTATAGAGTGAACACCTATGTGCCAAGGACTTTAAAGTAACTTTTAACATCTTGTCTAGTAGGTATTGTTACTCGTTTTTTTAGCCCAGAGGTAACGAAGGCTCACATTACTTGCCAAAATCTAAACTGTGGCAGATATCAAATATTTGGAACTTCCTAACATCTACATTCAAAAGATGTCATCCCTTCCCACTGTGACTCGTGTGGGGGCTGTCAGTCACTGGACACAGAGTGTCCTTTCCATCTAAGGACAGCAGTTGGCTCACTCGGAAGATGCAAAACCCAATAGGAGTTTAGAATTTTCCTGGGAATTTATGAGGACTTTGAATGTAAGAAGTTCATCCTTTTTCTTCACTAAGATCAGAGTCTGTGGCCACTCAGGGAAGCTGGTGATCTGGATGAGAACTAGCCTGAAAGCAGAACAGAACCATGGCAGGCACTGATAGTATTTAATGCCTGGGTCCAGCTCTGTGGGACCAGAGACCCATCCCTGTCCCTTGTGATAATGTGGGTTTCATTATTTGCTTCGGCTACCTTCACCTGGTTTCTGTCTTCTGAAAGTGAAGCATCCCTAATGATCACGTACTTGCCTGGGAATGATGGAAAACAAAGCTAAACAGAGCAATCCTTACAACATGCCTGTAGGATGATTTCTGACAGGTCTCTTCAGGCTGCATCATGGACAAGGCTATTGGTATTCATTCATGTGGTCTGGGGAAAGTTTTCAAAGGAAAGCTACTTAGCAGGACTTGCTACAGTGTCAGCATGTGATGAGCATCCAAAGAATCAGATATTCTAAACTGCTTCATGTCCAAAGCAGGACCATCTTATGACGCCCGATGTTGGTCTGTTCAGAGCAGGCCTCCATTCCTGAGCTAATCTGTTGATATATGTATGGGGATGACTCTCTGGCTTCTTTGACTGCCTTAAGAGCACTCTTCTATCAGAAAAAAAGGAGAGAGGGGCTTAAAGCTCTGGGTTCCTGGGCATCTGGGAAAAGTCTGGATTGTCAGGTAGGGAAATTCCTTGTTGGTGACTCATCCAGCCAACAGGATGGAGTTACTCCTTTCCCCAACTTCTTCTGTCCTCTGGCTCTTGGCTTAGCAGAGACTCTTAGGGATGACTTATCACCTGTAAGTGTCCACCTCCTTTCACTTACCCTCAGCCTATCTAGTTAACAGCTGGTGAACTCAAGCAGAATCTGTCACTATTTTTTTCTGCTTGTGGGGTTTTGAACCTAGGACTTTATGTGTGCAGGTCCAGAGTGTGACTACTGAGCGCCACAACCTGACAGTCGGCCTCACTTGAAGCTTGTTGCTGCCTCTGCTCTGCTCATGTTTCCCCACTTCCTCCTCCTAGTTGCCCCCTTTTCTCCATCTCCATTTTCGTGTGCCCCCGCCTGCATCTGAGAACACAGTGCTCTTCTTGGGTGGATCTCATCCTCCTCCTAGTTCTCTATCTGAACCTCCAACTTCAGAATCAAGGAGGACAAAGGGGGTTGTCGTAGGTTGTTTGAAACCCTTCTGATGCCAGTTTTGCCCATGGCATCAGCCTGTTGTGGCTCTCAGTCCCTCACACAATGGAGCTGTGCTCCGTTCCTGCTGGGCTCCTTTCAGTTTCGAAGTCTTTACCTTCAGACCTTTGTGTACTTGCATTTTGTTGGGTAGGTTTTTTTTTTTTGTCAGCTTGACAGGAGTTAAAGCTATCTGGGAAGAGGAACCTCAGCTGGAAAAAATGCCTGTTTCCAATTGGCCTACAGGCCAGTCTGTGGAACATTTTCTTGACAAATGATTGATGTGAGAGGGCCCAGCTCACTGTGGGAAGTTCTGCCCCTGGGCAGGTGGTCTTGGGCGCTATAAGAAAACAGTCGAAGCAAGCCAGCAAATAGTGTTTCTCTATGGCCTTTGCTTCAGTTCCTGCTGTGAGTTCCTGTCCTGACTTTCCTCAGTGATGGACTGAAGTGTAATATGAAACAAACCCTCTCCTCCCCAAGTTTCTTTTGGTCATGGTGTTTATCACAGCACAGAAACCTGACTGAGATGTGTATATACTATTTCCTCTGCTTGGACTAACCTCTTCGCCTGTCAGACATATCCATAATTAGTGGTTGAGCTCACCTGTTATTCCTAGAAATCAGTCTTAACCTTCATGCATAAGTTAGGGGCCTGCCTTAGATTGAGGCAAAAAAAGGGGGGCCCCAAGGGCAGGGCAAAGGCAGTCACTCAGGATATAATCACATGGACTGAGAGTGAAGGGCCAGAATCGTACAGAAGGTACGGTCAGGTCAGCCTTACAAGAATGGTGCTGTCAACTGACTGAGGGGTCTTAAGAAACAATACTCACTCTGGCTCACATGGGAATAAAAAGGAGGGACATGGTTCCATTGTGATCTTCCTCCATCATCGGCTAAGAGTTTCATAGGAAAAATACAGCTGGTGAGCAGTGGGGGCAGTGGGTATGGGCTCTGGATGAGCTATTTTGTGCCTGAACCTGCTCAAAGTTCAGAAGCAGTCACTGACCGTCTCCGGTCCTTTCAATCTGGCGCCTAGGAACTTTCAGATATAGGATGCTTGCCTCTGTTATTATATTTGGAGCTTTGGCTTTATTTTTTGCCTACTATCTTTGTTATTTAAATATTCTTAGCACTAGGTATATATTTCACACAAGTACTGGCAGAGCCATGCTTAATAAACAGGTTTGCTTTAGATTTAATGTTCTCAGCATTTGTTCCTCTGAATGTTTTATACAGTAGAATTGCTCACATTAAAGTTGAGTTTATGCTTAGCAGAATGTTTTAATTAGAGTACCTATATGTCTATGTATAGGTGAGTATTCAATGGGCTATGTCGTATCAATCAGGTATTCATATGCAAAAATGATCAGCGTAGGTCCAGGAGCCCCTGCATCAAGGGGCGATATAGGTAGATGAGGAAACAGGGACTCACCTGAGAAGATGAGCGCAGAAGGGAGGAACTTTTATGAAAAACGGTGGAGGCATTAATGGGAGGAGAAGACCTAGAGAATCTATTAGGTGTCATTGTTGCAAAATGTTTTTAGTGACTGGACAGGGGTTGGGTTGAGAACTAAGAAAATATATCAGGTAAGCATAGATTGCTTTCTGAGAGATGTCTCCTGTCTGGCAACTCCCCAATTCCATAGGCTTTTCTGTGAGCTTGATTAGGGGGTGAACTGACCAGGAGAAGGATCCAGGGTCTTCTCTCTACCATCATTGACTCAGGATGATGGAAGGCTGTGCAGGAGTTTGAAGGAGGCAGGGAGGGCATGCTGTCCACTGCCTCTGAAGCAAGGAATTCTTTTAGGTTTGTGAATGCATCATAATAGGGATGGGTGGTTTTTATGAGGTGTGTGTTTGACACTCTGTCATCTAGTACAATAATCAAATTGGCATTTTCATGCAGGTATACTGTAGTGATAGGGGAGCAGGCCTGCTTTTCATCCCGTCCGGCTCCCGGACGGCTAGCTTAGC
>LOEQ01004352.1:13935-41018 GCA_001685075.1 Bramus lutescens | reverse complement strand
GAAGAGAAGAGAAGAGAAGAGAAGAGAAGAGAAGAGAAGAGAAGAGAAGAGAAGAGAAGGGTTCATTCAGCCTGGCCATCCTACATCTCTGACGCATACTGGGATTTAGCAGGCACTTTTCTCTGGGGTGAGGGCAATGCCACTTGCTGAGTGTTAAAAGGTTCAAGGGAAACCTGCTGTTTAAGACCCATGGTCTTTTGCATGGCACATAGAGTCACGTGTGCTCCTACTAGAATAGGTAAAGAACTCAGGCAATGGATTTTGTGCTCTCCTCTCCTTCTCTTCAAGGAACTTGAAAGAGAAAACAGAAACAAGACTGCAATTGGGGGGGAGAGGTTCGGTCATTTTACAAACCAACAACTGTCACCAAAGTTTATAAAACAATAGTACTGTCCCTCTATTCTGAAACATCGAAGACACAAAACTATTAGTGAGAAAAATGGTGACAGGTAACTGGGACCTAGGCTATCTCATTATGAAGGTTGTTTTTGTTTATTGTATATTTGTGTATGTAGTGTAATGAATTTGTACAATAGAGGACTGTAACTGCTGTTTAGGTTGTACAGATTGGAATTTAGATGTTACATTGGCTATCTGGAAGGTGTGGACTGTCCTTTGTAGAGAGAGACCTACATAAAAACTGATGACAAAAATCACACCTGAAGAAATGTTAAGAATTTGGCACAGTTAGTCACTTGGTGTAATCCAAAATCTAGCTGCTGAATCTCACGAAATAAATCCCTGCTCGCCAACATCTTGGGCGAGCTGGTTGACTATTTGGAGAAATGGATTTCCCAGGAGAAATGGATTTCCCAGTAGGGGTTTGCGCATATCACCTGTATAGTAGTTGGATGCGTAGGTTACCAGGCATGTTCTCTCCAGTTACCACTGTATTTAACTGTTGTACTTGTCACCTCTCAATAAAGCATATAAAACATTGATAAAAAAGAAAAAAGAACTCAGGCAAACGAACGGTGTCACACAATGTGTAAGGAGAGACTGTCAGAAGAGGAAGGGCTCGGGATTCTAGGATGTGTCACATTGGCGGTCTCATGGAGCCACCTCTAGTCCTTCCTCTGTCTGAGCCCATTTCCTTGTCTGTAGTATGGAGATACAGTATCCGGAACGTGTGGTGCTAGCAAGAATTACAATGCACTTAATTATCTGAGCTATGTGCTTAATAATGTATAGCTATTGTATTATTAAAATAATTTCAATAATATGTATAATTGAAAAATAGAACTAGCAGATACTCGATAGCAATGATTTGCAAACTGTTTTCTGGGGGAATAAATGCAAAGCCAGCATCCTCCTCCACTCCCCTACCAATCCGCAGAAAGTATGGTTTGTTTGTTCATAGGTTTTGCTTGTTGTCAGGGATAGACTCAAAGGCACAGGGTAGCAGTTAGAGAAAGCAGTGGCAAGAGAGGTCTGTGCATTGTAGATGGCTCAGGGACAAGAGGATTGCGAGAACAAGTACCCCGGCAAACTTCTTCTGCCATCTTTCTCTCTTGCTGGCGCTATCATCCGGTAGCCGAGATCTGAAAAGTCGCAGATACCCTCCGTGGATCTGGAGCTGGGTGGAGAAGGATGGGAAGTAGCTGGAGAAGGGCAAGTGCATGGTATACTGACTAGGTGTTGTTGTACATGCCTGTAGTCCCAGCTTCCTGGGATACTGAGGTGGGAGGAGGCTTAGGCACAGGAATCCAGGGCCAGCCCAGGCAACATGGTGAGAACCTATCTCACACATTGATAGTGGATACATTGACATAATACATTTGGCTTAAAGTGGAAATAGCCTATGCTAGAGTATCTGATTGGAATGCACAATGAAGCTCTCTGATTTTCATTTTTTTAGATGGCTTTCCTTCAAGAGGACCCAGGAGATCTACATGAAAGTGCCTGGTAGCATGTAACTTTTTCTTAGGAAAATGCTAAATACTTTTGTTCCTGGACTTTGAAACAACAAAATCTGTAATTCTTGCCACAAGGACTCAGCAGATAAAGACACTTGCCATCAAAGTCTGACAACCTGAGTTTGATCACATGTGGAAGGACAGAGCCAACTTTAAAATGTTCATATGCCAGAGCATGCAGGTATGCATGCATGTGAGTGCATGCATGTGTGTCCGTACATACACACAGAACATCACAAAGAAAGGAATGTAATTTTAAAAAAAAATCAAAAAGAAATATCAGGGAGGGCTATGAGGCCCCGAGACACACCAGGTTTTGGTTTAGCCCCGTGCAGATATCCATGGCAATGTCTCAGGTACATTCCTCAGTAACCTTCATCCTGTCCTGCCCAGGAGTGTGTCAAACTGCTTTTTGGTGTGCAAAGAGTTGGCTTCCTATTAAGGTCAACCCTACAAGAAGAGGGCAAGAATCAAAGGGCTTCAGAAAGAAACACACCATCCTCCTTAGCTCTCCGTTGGCCTGGGCCTGCTTCCTGTGCATGAATGTTTGAAGTTTACGGGAGCACAGGCACACAGCAGGACACAAAGCATTAGCAGTTCACTTTTCTGAGCCACCTTAGCTCCCAGACCTTGTAGCAAAACAATTATCTTTATCTGCGGGGTCAACAGAGACTGTGGTTTCGTGCAGCCATTCGCATAACCTTTTGCCATGCTAATACACATATCCCTTAATGCAAGAATCAATTCTGTTAGAAATTAGTTCCTGATTTTAAAGTGAGGATAATGTGACTAAAGTTCAATATGCACTCCTTCACCGCCCCGAGTGGCTGCTTGTGTGAAGCAACCAGCAAATCACAAAACAATTCCCGGGGTTTAAGGTGAATTACCTTCGGTTGCTGCTGAAGTTCTTCCAGCTCAACCCAGTCATATTAGACACAACGGTAGTCTGCAGACACAGCGCCTGGGCACTGGGGAGGTGAAGGCCAGCCAAGCAGAGTCCTTTTTCTTCATCTCTTCACTCTCTAAGGAAGGGAATAGACAAGTCGCTGACAAATTAGAACCCTCATTAATTCGTTTAGTTGTCTGTTCTTTTCTATTTAAATACTTTTTTAAACTTAAAATGATAAAGGAAACGGAGTAGTAAGTGCGCATGTGCAAGTCGTAAGCGAGCACCCACATGGTTTCTGCCCCACTCCTGGTCCCTGTGCCTCGCAGTTTATCAGCCACAGGTAGCCATTGCTTTGTTGAGTTCTATAATTTTTAATATGTTATAGACATTATCCTTAAGTGTTATGTGTAGTGATGTTTCCACCAAGTGAAAAACTTTATTCATGTAGCACTCTTTAGCTGTGGAGAGGTTTTTGGCCTTTTCCACAGTCCAGTCCGTCAGTGTTTCCCTTCAGGATGTGATTACGCCTTTGAACGAACGGACTGTGAGTCAGTTGAAGGCAGGGACTATATTTTATTCTTCTCTTCACTACAGAGGGTAGCACTAAACTCTATACTTACATGTTTATTGACTATATTTATTACAGTCTCATTTTTGTGGATATACATGTGTGTTTGTATGTGTGAGTAGGTGCTCATGCATGTTAGTGGGTATGCATGTAGGGGCCAAAAAAAAAACTTGGGTGCCATTTCTCAATCATTATGCATCTTGTTATTTTGGAAACAGGGTCTCTTGTTGGTCTGGGGCTCACCAATTAGACTTGGCTGGGTGGCCATTGAGACCCAAGGAACCACCTGTCTCTACCTTTCCAGTTCAGGGATTTCGAGTGAATATCAGTGTGCCAGGCTTGAGCATTGAGCCCTATGCTGACCAACATATCTCCCCCAGCATCTAGTCTTGTTCATTTTCACACTGTTCATTTATGAATGTGGGGTCTATATTTATTATGTCTCAAGCATTCTATTAATTGTTAGAGGTAGAATGATGGGAAAAGTAGATTTCTTCATGGTATTTTCAATGAAACATGGTAAATCATAGTAGCTATATTATCAGTGAGATATGAGTTTAAATTTAATATTTATACCAAAGGATCATGGGTATATTGAGCTTTTTTATAGTGAGTTTTCTTTCTTTTTGAGACAAAATCCTCTCTATGCAGCCTAGGCTGGCTGTAAACTCATGATCCTTCACTTCTTAATTCTAAGATTATAGGCTATGCACTACCATGTCTGGCTTGGGATATAACATTTTTAACCTACAAAACGGACTATAGATGCCTTTTATTCAACATTTTGAGACCTCAAATACCCAGTGTTTGTAAAGGCCATAACAGTGTTTTCTGTACAGTGTATAATACAAACAGTAGCTTTCTTTCCTGAACAGCCTAATAATAATCTCTTGGTGGTTCAAATTTTTCTTTTGTTAATCTCAGAAGGTGTCATGATTCTGGATTGCTTTCATGGTAAACATATTTCCTTGGTTTTCAGTGGGCAATTCCTAGACACTCTTTCTGAGTGTGTTCAGGACAACCCATCAAACTGCTCTCTTTTTTAGGAGCTAAAGAACAGGGCATTGAAGAGACAAGGAGTCTTGTTTCTTGCTGTCATGGAGAACAGAGGTGTCCTTTTGTGGGTGATGACATACACCTTTTCGGGCAGCATAGATGAATAGCGAATTTGGAAGTCGACTTAGGTAGCAGAAGAGGCCAGAAAGAAAAAGCGGCTTGAGTTCAAGAACAGGGTCATGCCATACCAGACACATTTCCCGGTAATGAATAAACAAGGTTTCAGTTAGAGAATTCGCCTCTGTGTTAGTCAGTCCTATCATTGTGACCAAATCCATAAGAAAAAGACTTAAAGGAGGAAGGGTTTCAACTGGCTCGTGACTTTCAAGGTCTTAGTCTATGATTCACGTCGTTGTTGACTCCGTGATTGCCGTGACGTGGCACATCACACGGTGGGAGTCGGTGGCAGAGGTTACTCACACGTTAGCCACAGGAAGCGGAAGCAAGGAGGAGGAGACTAGGTAGCCTTCTGAAGCAAGCTCCCAGTGACTGGCTGCCTCCAGCAAGACTCTCTCTTCTCATATACCTCCCCAAATAGCATGGTGAGCTGAGGTCTAAACAGTGAGCACAAGAGGCTGTGGCGTGCAGTTCATACTCAAACTGCAAAAGCCTCTTCCGGTAAAGTTGGGTAGGAGAGATGATCCTTGTTCTTTGACTCAGGTGCTCAACCCTGAAACCCTGAGAATCTCTATTCTCTTTGCCTACTTTTTTTTTTTTCCTCTCTTCAATGTCTTTTCTCCATTGTTCTAGTTTCTCTCGATGCTACCCAGACAGTCATAAATCCTCTAAATTCCCCACATCCAGTATCTATTAGGTCACTTATATTATTACCCTGGAGTGAGAGAAAGGGTTCCAGAGAAAAGTGAGAACTTCAGGACTGGCATTACCTTTTGTATGACGATGATCATTGATCTCTTTTTTGTTGTAAAATGTGCAGCTTCCTACCTTCAGTTTTTTGAAAGTCCTCAGCTTGCTGGTATCACACTCCTTCCATTTCAGACACCCCCCAGGGTAGAGTCTGCATGTCATTGCGTACATGTGCCAAACATCTAACAAAATCCAGCTGGCTGGATGCTCAGCTTCATCCTTGGAAATAAAAAAGATTGCCACCAGTTGTCTGGTCCTAATTATAACTAACATGTATTATTTATTCTCTATGGAAATTTCCGGCATTTGAAGATGGGGAGAAAATGTCTTTCCCTCCATCAGACAGACAAGGACCTCATTTGGCTGGAAAGCAGGGAAGGGAAGTGGGAATGCCCCGGGAAGAAACCGGCTTGGCACAACACCTGCATGAAAAGAGTTTGTGGGAGGGACATAACCTACTCATATCCAGGATGCACTTGCCAGATTCTCAATGCCTCGCTAGTCAATAAAACAGTAACTTCCTTCGTTGCTTCCAGTCTTGTGCATTTTGGTATCATCTTGTTAGCTGCCTAACGTTTTAGAAGGAACCTTGAGGATGAAGCCATTGCTCAGACACTTGCTGTGTACATGAAAGGATCATGGGGAACAAACGGAAAAGGGGTGACCCTGTGGCAAACAGGGTCAGGAAACTTGATTCCTTCTCTGGAGATGAGAAGGCAGAAACATCCTAAAGGTAATTTAACATAGGTTTTACGATGCAACAAGTAGATTTTAATGCCAACTTTAGGACGAATTTAAGAATTTAAAAAGATACCAGAAGGTAATCCTACTAAGTATTTAATCATTTATTTTTAGAAACCTGACCAGTAGTTATTCTTCTGGGAAAATTCTTCTGTCTTTTCATGACTTTCATAGCCTCAGTAACTCCAATCCTCTTTTGTTCTATTTTAAAAATGTGTCTATTTATATTGTTAGTGTGTGTCTACATCTGTGTCTGTGTGTGTGTCCTTGTGCATGTGTGTGTGCATGTATATGTTCCACAGTACATGCATCAAAGTCAGAGGACAAGTTTATGGAGTTAGTTCTCTCTTTCCACATTTACACAAACCCCAGAAATCAAACATAGGTCACCAGGCCACCTCATTGACCCCAGTGCTCTTTTGTGCCAAATATTTACAAACTTTCCATTCCTGTGCCAGTCAAATCTTGTTAAGTTTGCTATTAAACAACGCCATAGAGTTGTGCAGTTCCCATCATGGTGCTAACATTATATTCATCAGTGTGATTAATTTTATATAACTTTCTTCTTTGTGGTAAGCCATGGGAGATTTGCAATCTCCAGGGCTTATCATAAAATAAATAAACAATGTTTAGTTAATGGGCATAAAAATAACAGTTTTAAAAGGATAATTTTCCTCTTATAACTATACTCCAACAATTGCCCAACTATTCTGCACAGCTTTTGGCTCATCACAATGGTCTAAATTCTAGAACTGCTTTTGGCTAAGGCATTTTGGGGTTCACTCCCCTTCACCTGGATATTGAAGTGCTTTGGGCCAAGGAAGAACCGATAGTCATTACAAATGCACACGACTTTAAGATATCCCTTTCTGTTACAAAAGCGAGGGGATAGTTTAACCCTGTTTTCCTCTGAACTTGCCAGTCCTTCAAGGCCAAGGACCCTGGTTAACCAGCAGTTGATCTTTGGAGCCATGTGGCACTTGGATCTGGATTATGCCATTTGGAGCATACTATTGCTGTCTGACAGTGGGCAAGCTCTCATGGATGTTCATGATCAAAGCTTTCATTCATCCATTTAAAAATGAGTTAAAAATAGATGACCTCTGAATACATTTAATGAAAAAAATATTTTTTTGTCGAATAAAATCAAATGTAGGGTCTAAATGTAAAAAAAGTCCAGACTCGAGCGGCTCAGAAAGACTGTGAATGTGTGGGTGGGACGAGGAGAGAGGGGTTAAATCCATTCTGTTGATTTTTTTCCCATTTATTCTCAGAAACTTCAAGAATATATTTAAGAAAGTGAAAAATAAGGATTCCTTGAAATCACATTTAAAAGCATGATTCTTTCTCTAGTTTTGAATTCAATTTAAAAAAAAAAACAGGTGTTGATTCAGGTCTAAAATCATCCTGTGACGACTTCTAAAGAAAAGTAGTTTCATTTCTTCATTGTTGTTAATATATTACTTTCCACAGCTGGAGGAAAATCTAAGTTTAAAAACAAACATTAAGGGCCGGAGAGAGAGCTCAGTGGTAGAGCCCTTGTCTAGCGTGCTCAAGGTCCTGAGTTCAACCCTAGCCTCATTAAAAACAACTACAAAATAAAGGAGTTGGGAAGGTAGTTCAGTTGGCAAAATGCTTGCCATGTAAGTGTAGAGATCTGGGTTCAAGACTCAGAACCTGTGTGAAAGTCACATGTACTGCTCCCTTCTTGTAATCCCAGACCTGGGAAGGCAGAGACAAGCAGACCCCTGGGTCTTGCTGGCCTGTGAACCTAACCTAATCAATACCCCCAAGTACCAGTCAGAGACCCTGATTCAAACAACAAGGGGGGCAGGCTCCTGGGGAACAACACCTGATGTTAATCTACATTCCCGACATTCGTATGTGTTTACATGTTTACATGCACATACACCTGTACACCCAAATGCTGCTGTAGTTTCCCAAGGATTCCTAAAGACATGGCAGCAACAGCAGTGGTGTTGGCCTCCTGCAAAAGGGCCCACTTTTTTCCGAGGGAAGGGCAATGGCATGTACGTTTTTTGCACTTACATTTACAATTACATTTTACATTGACATTTTAACTTGGCACACCTAAGTAGACAGTGAAAGATTTCCTGCTAGCATTTCCTCCTGATCATCCAGTACTCCCCTGCCACCTCTGAGCTTAGTCTCATGTATCACCTTCTAAAAGTTATTGAGACACACAAACATATAGATTCTAGTAGGTATTTTGTTACCTAGAGCCCATATATACAATCCTGTCTCTGTCATAAATGGTCTGTCTCTGTTGTAAATGGTTCCTGTTAGAACTGAAAGCGGAACTCACTGATGGAGGGGGCTGATATAATGAAAAAAGTGGCAAATGCAACCAAGTTCAGACTCTCAAGTATATAGTTTCATTTTTCATTGTTGAAAGTAAGAAGTAGCTTAAAGGGGCTGGATCATAAAGAAACCTGATTCTTGACTTGTTAGTCTTTTCAAACCAACTGTGTTGTCCTGTATTTCCTGAAGTTGTAAAATGAGCCATAGCCCAGTGCGAAGTTTGAGATGGGACCAGACCTCATGGTTTTGGCAAGTCAGTTGACTGGGCCTAGAAAACGGGCTGGATGGAAGTTCAGTTGGAGGAATAAGTGCATTCCCTTCCTGCGGAAGTCCTTTTGTGGAACGCGCCTGGAATGAGGACATCAGGAGGTGCCGTGGTGCTCAGTCAGGGGCTTGGCTGGGTTTGTTTATGGAATGGGAGTTGTGAGCTATTTTTGGAGGCTATCATTTCCCTTTGAGGTTTTTCTGGCTCATCCTATCTGCAACAATTTGATGATCTCTGTCTGTGTTGGCCTCGGGTGTCAACTTGATATAGCCTAACCTTACCTGAAAAGACATTTCAATAGAGGAACTGCCTGGATCGGCCTAACCTATAGCTCTGTCTGTGGAGGGCTGTCTTGCTTCTTGATGGATGTAAGAGAATCCAGCACTGGGGCAGCACCACTCCTGAGGCCAGTGGTCCTGGCTATATAGGAAAGCAAACTAAGCACGAGCAGGGGCTGAGTGAGAGAGCAAGCTAGAAAGCAACATTCCTGCACAGGCTCTGCTTGAAGTTCTTGCTTAAGTTTCTGCCTTAACTTTCCTTAATGATCAACCTTGACCTGGAAGTGGAAACTAAATAAAGTTTCTAAGTTGCTTTTGCTCAGAGCAGTATAGCATGACGACAAAACGAAGCTAAGGCATTATTGCCAACTTCGCATTTTCCTGAGATCTTACCCATGAGGTTAGAAGCAAGAGGGATACTTTGAGATCAAGCTTGGAAAACTATGCTACGCCCATACCCCTCTCATTCTCGTAGATAAAATGCAACCAACTGTAAGTCCTACTTGCATTGACTTGACCTTGACATTCTTCTTCTCAATGAATCAGATAAGGATGTAGCTCTCAGTAAGACCATCCTTACAACACCACAGCATATAGCAAACCCTGGCAGCTGGCATGGACAACAAAGTGAACTAGCAAGACCATGCTAAGTGCTCAGCTGAGATCTGGTAAATAAACTACAGTCAGCCTCAGATCCTTAGCCACCTTTCTGTGACATTCTGTCAAAGTGATGACATTTGGTTTTGTCCCCTTGTAATCGGAGTATTGAAAGAAGAGAGAAGCTGGACGAGGGACTGGAAGAGAAGGAAGTAGATGTATGACATATGGATGGGTAAAGAAAAAAAATGAAAGCAAACAAAATAAGATTTCATTTTCTTCTATACCTGTCAGTCTATCTATCTACCTAGCTACACCAGCACCCCTCCCCACCATGCTTGGGTTTGAACCCAGGCCCTCACGTATGCCAGGTGAGCACTCCACCGCTGAGTTATTCTCCTAGCTCCGTTTTCATTTTTAAAATGTAAATATTAATGTCTTTTTTAATGTAGTTAAAATGTCAAAGGTCAGGCAGTGTTTTGCTTTTATATTTGGAGAAGGGGTGAGGTTTGGTATTAGGCCTTCAGGAAACAGAGTAAAGGGAAACAGGATCTGGTCTTCGGTGCTGAATCTATGGCTGCTAGCGCTCTTAAGAACTTTGGGAGGTGTAGGTCTCACCAGCGCTACTGTAAAGATGAAGCAGTTGAGGCCCAGAGGAAGGAGAGGTTCCTTAGTCATCGCCTCTCTCATTTCTTTAGGAATTTAAGGTGGAACTGCAGTACTATCTTTTTCTGAAAATATCTCCTGCCTTTGAGGAGACTACACTTTTGCCAGATATGTCTTGAGATCTCCAAAGACTTGTATTCAGTCTGCTATCCTATGGTACACTCTGTCTTCTAGCCTGTTTAACTTGCCTTTAAGAAAATAATGTGACTGAACCTTACACTGACTTGGATTTCCCATGCAACCAGCTTTTATACAGCCCAAGTTAATACATAGCTTTAATCTCAAACTGTGTACTCTCCCATGCTCCTGGTCTTGAATAGTGTGTGTGTGTGTGTGTGTGTGTGTGTGTGTGTGTCTGGATATGGTGATCATTTTCAGGTTGAAAATAACTTAAACAGCAAATGATCCAGTATCAGTTGGAAGCAACATGCGGCTCTAGGCTGATTACATCTCTGTGTGGTGTTAGGTGCAGTTCTCGGATACTAACATAACTTGTCCCTTCTTTTTCTGTTGAGAAGTATCCTTCATTTTTCCCCCATACTATGTTTTTGTGATGTTCAATGAATACTGAGCATAGCCCCTTGTTACAATAGGTAACATGGACAGGCAGCCAGGACAGACGAAAATCAGAAATGGACATCAGACAGTAACACAGACAGGCCACAGATCACAAGTTACACACTGATCGAGGGCATAGGGAGAGAAGTGGGTTTGGGCTTTCTCTTAGTCTAAACTACTTCAAGGGGAAGTCTTTTTTCTTTAAATCCCTTATTGTGACATTGACACATTTTGGTGCCGCTCTGGATTTCTTTAATGAGTAATTGACACAGAGAATTGTATAATATTCTGAAAATGAAGTTTTTAAAGTTAGCATAACTGTATGTTGATATATGCCTTTAGTATGCTTAGTGGGCAGTATAATGGCATAAATTCATTAATTAAAGGCTAATTATGCTAATATTATATGATTTTAATTACTTATCTCAATTGAGCAAACATTTAATGAATGTCTAACTATGTCTCAGGCATTATATTAGAGAGGTATGTGGACATATATATGAATACATACATATATACAGGTATACACACATATTGTTTGGGAGGAATAATAGTTCAAGTATATTGCAGTTAGGATATGCAGCGAGGAATTGGAGGTAATTGAAGGAACTTGATTTCTTGGTAAAGAGTTTTGATCTTGTCCAGTGGAATATGGCTATATTTTAATATCAGAGCATTTTAAAATGACAGTTCATATGCCTATTTGTAAATGAAGCCTTAGGCAAGAGGAGCTTGACCTGCGAAGCCATATTAAAGTCATCATCATGCGTCATGTTCTCTCGTTTTAGGAATAGCAGAAGGAGCCATGGACCTGATCTTGATCAATTCCCTACCTCTTGTGTCTGATGCCGAAACATCCCTCACCTGCATTGCCTCGGGATGGCACCCGCATGAGCTCATCACCATAGGAAGGGACTTTGAAGCCTTAATGAACCAGCACCAAGAGCCACTGGAAGTTACTCAAGATGTGACCAGAGAATGGGCAAAAAAAGTGGTTTGGAAGAGAGAAAAGGCTAGTAAGATTAATGGTGCTTATTTCTGTGAAGGCCGCGTTCGAGGACAGGCAATAAGGATACGAACCATGAAGATGCGTCAACAAGGTAACATGCCTCTCAGTGATGGACAGGTTGGATCCACTGGGAGACACACGTATTTTACCAGCTGCTCTCTTTGAGGCTGCACTAGCTGCCTGAGTGTAAAGAGTGAAGACACTGTGTTCCTCAGCAGTGCTTAGCTCTGCTACCCGCACATTAGAGATGAAAGTTATAACCCAGGCAAATGCCCTCCGTAGACTGGGACCAGTAAGGCCAATGCTATACATATGTCTACTTCATAATTTGAAATGAAATATGTTATACATTCTAATTGTCTCATGATATTATGAGCATATAATTATGTTGCTTGCAAATAATATGAAAATATCCCTGTCAAAATTATTGTCTACATATTTTCTTTATTTGATATTTTGTTTGGCCTGTTGATCATTGCTCCTAAAAGCAACTAAATGTTTTAAAAAATAAATATGCTCTAAAAAATTACAAAACGGTAGTTGGAGAGATGGCTCAGTACTTTAAAGCACTCACTTTCCTGGTAGAGGAGCTGGGTGTGGTTCCCAAGACCCATGTCAGGAGGCTCCCAGTGCCTGAAACTTGAGCTTTAGAAAACGGATCCACTCTTCTGGCCTTTGAGGACACCTGCTCACATGCGCACATACCCATAGACACACTACATACTCATACTCCAAATAAAATAAGTCTCATGGCTGGGGAGGTAGCTCAGAGACTAAGAGCCCTTGTTGCTCTCTCAGAGTACCTGGGTTCAGTTCCTAACATCCACATCCTGTCTCACAACCATTCACAATACAGTTCCAGGGAATCTGATGTGCTTTTATGACCTCCAAGGGAACCAGGCACCAGACACACAGACAAACATGCAAACACTCATGTACATAAGTAATCTAAAAAAATCTTAGAAATTAACAAATTAATTAAGAACAGACAAAATCACTGGGAACTATCTATCTGTAACCGAATTAAGTTGGTTTCTTCTATTTTTATTTTTTGAACAATGATATTGTGTAACATAACCACAAATAGGTATACAGCTGTATACATTTATAACTTGAAAAACTAGACTTGAAAAATATGCAGTGTTTGTTGGCTCTAGCTATATTGGACTGACCTTGGCAGAACTTGGCTCAGTTCAATATGTCTATTGTCTGCAGCAGGTTAACCTAGGTATGTTCTCATGGGGATGGAAGAGGAAGAAAAGAACAAATGCAAACTTGAGACTTTTTGAACTTTAAGCCAGGACCTGCATGTTATGCCTCATTTTATTGCCCCAGAGAAGTCAAACAGCTGAGCTTAGGGTTAGAGCAAGGGTTGCTACAAACATACACGGCAAAGAGAAAGATTTTAAAGAATGGGGAAATTTTAAAGAATGGGAAACTGTGATCCTCTTTGTAAGCTATCATTTTGGGAAGGAGAACACGCTTTACTTTTAGTGGTTGAGGACTTGGGCTCCATTTAGAAAATATTAGAGCACAGAAGGAGAATTTTGAGAACCTCCTCTAAAAAAAAAAAAAGACTCTGCTCTTGTATCTTTCTCCACGGGGTGGGTATGATTGTGCCAAAATTGAAGTTTTAGGGCAATGGCATTTAGAATAGATAGTGTGCAACATTCTTTAGTGATGTGCTGGGAGGCCCCTGGACCTGGACAGCAGGCAGATAGATGTCTGAAAGCTTTGATTTGTCTGATGGATTTGATGCTGTGTTCTATGAAGAAAGCACAGATTTCATAATGTGGTGACCTTGCCTTGATCTCAAAGGAGTGATCTGGCCCCTCACCCATCAGCCACCATTTTTGAATGGCTGACACCACAAATAAAGACTTCCTTTTTAAGTTTTTGTTGCCTAAGCCTAGGGCTCAAGAGTTGCTATTTCATGAAAGGACGACATTGTGAACACTTTCTTAACTACTGAGCCACATTTCCACACCCTTCAGGGGTTTCATTTTAGAAGCTAAAGCTGATCTAGGTAAGCTGAGTCCCTCTGCACATTTTGAAGTAAGAAACTGCAGGACTTTTATGTTTTTATTTCTACTATTTTTCTTTTCGTTTGGATTATTTTTCGTGTGTGTGTGTGTGTGTGGTGTGTGTGTGTGTGTGTGTGTGTGTGTGTGTGACCACAGCAAGGGTGAAAAGGTCAGAGGGCAACTTTGTTAAGTTGCTGGTCTCTTTCCACATTCATCTGGCATTCAGGGATCAAACTCAGGTGGCCAGATTGACAGCAAGTGCCTTCACCTGCTGTGCCACTTTGCTGGCTCTCACAGGGCTTTTTAGATCCTGAAAGGTATTTACAAACCACCTGTGGCTCTTTTTACATGGAGACTTTGACTCAGATTTTGCTGAGCAAGCCCTGAGATTTTGTGTTTGTATCAATGGGCCCAGAGACAAGTGCCTACTCTACCACTGGCTGTATACCCTGGGTAGTGAGAGTTTAGAATCAGCCCCTTCTGACATCCGCCTGAAATCATTTCTTTGAATTTGCAGTAAGTAAAATATTTGGAGGCGGCAAGCTCAATTTGAGGTCAAAAGTGATAAAAATCTGTATTCCTCACAAACAAAGGACTTTCTTAGAAAAACTATACTGTTCACCTTTAAATGACAGCAGGGTAAGTGGGAAAGGCACGGGGCAGACATTCCCAGGAATGCAGCTCTCCACTGAGGGAACAGAGGTTGAACAAAGGGATATGAGGTGTGCCAAAGCTATCATGGCCGATGGTCAGCTCTGTTATTTTTCACATGTCAGTTGCGTTTGATTTGTGTAAAGCCGTGTGTTGTTTTGCTGAATCTCCACATTCCTAGAGAAGATGATCTGAGATTTGTGCCCCATTTGTTTAGAGTATGGAGGGTCAACATTCCCTCGTGGGGTTGTCTTGAGGTCATCCTTAATGAATATAAATGATAATATGTAGAGAATACTGAACAGAGTGTTTGGACTTATGAGCTACCCAGACGAAGAGCCTGGGTCACAGAAGTAATGGGTATTTTAAATGAGGCAAGGCAGGTAGACAGTGAGCCACAGTAAGATGGGGTAGCTTTTGCACTTTTACCCTCAAATCTGAATTCTTTCTCTACCCTTCACCAGCTCTTCAGCTTGAAACAAGCTAGTTGACTTCTGTTTGTCTCATTTGTCACTATCTGTGAAATGGGTATTACACCCACATTACACAGTTATGCTCAACTTTGAGTAAGATTACGCACACACACACACACACACACGTGCGCTCGCGCACACATTGAAGCTCCATTTCAGAAGCACACTGATTTACATGGCTGTGCTCTCAAATGTTTGTATAAAGTAGCACAATTCAATATAAGGTAGCCATGCACAATAGAAATGGGATTTTTATCACCCCAATTGCAGAGATTGCATCAGCCTCAATATTAACAGTTCTTTCTTCAGCTCTGAGCACTGGCTTTGGAAGTACAAGGTCTCTACTTAAAGCCCCAGGCAGAAACCAGAGCAAAGGAGGAAGTCAGTGGTGGTCTGAGCATAGGAGCCCTGGCTCAGGACAAGTTACTTTTAATTGAAATCATAGGTTTTCCTTATTTGAAAATTAAGAAAGATAAAGATTATTTTTTATTAGATTTTTCTGAAAATCAAATGAGGCACTTACAGGTTAATAACCCTATCTGGTTCACAGGAAAGGTTCAATCACTATCATAGGACACTAGAGTAGTAATTTAGTGGGTCATTTTTGGGGGGGTTGTTTTGCTTGTTTTGAGTCAATGTCCTCCTCTGTAGTCCTGGCTGGCTACAAACTCTTGGTAATCTTCCCACTTCAATCTCCCAAATGCTGAGATTAGAAGCGAGAACCACTACACCCAGCTGTAGGGGGATTAATTCTCCTACTCAGAACTGTGGCGTGTATACCCATTGTGGAGCCATACACAAAGAGGTGACCGATTTTCTCTAGGATTCGTACAGTAAGAACATCTGATACTGGTGACTGGGTCTGCCTTTCCTGTTGGTCATTCAGTGGAGGAAGTATGTTCTACAGAGAGTAATATGGATTGTGCTATCAGGAAGACTTTCAAAGCTACGTCGTTATGCTTCCGCTCCTATGTGCGCCACAGTAAACCATCTTGGGAGGGCTAGGGCGATGGTGCAATCAGAAAAATGATGGGCTGCTTTCCTGTAACTACAAGGACCTGAACTGGATCCCCAGATCTCTTGTGGGAAGTACAAGTTTGCAATCCCAGAGCTGGGAGGCAGAGCAGGAGGAACCCCGAGGATGACTAGCCAGCTAGCTTAGCCTAGTGATAAAGCTTCAGGTGAACGAAAGACCATGTCTGAATAAAAAGAGCACATGGAACTCCTAAGGAGCAGTTCCAGAAGTTATCTTCTGCCCTCCACATTTGCCCACACATATTCGTGCATACCAGAACACACCATCATGGGAACTCACATGCCTGTCCAGGAACACAGCATGACAGGGCCAAGCAGCAATTTATTCCTCCTTGCTGCTGAATCATACACCTGGGGAAGAAGTAGAAAATTCATTTGAGATGTGCCAAACACAGCTTAAATTGGCTTACAAACCCCAACAATTCAACTTCTTTCTTTTTTTCTTTTTAAATCAATGAAATCTAAAACTATCAAGAGCAGTTTGCTCAAACCTCAGTGGAGATTTCATTTTGGGGTAGTGAGTTACAGATCAAAGTTTGTAGCAGTCTTAGGTCCAAAGATCTGTTTCAGAAGGAACCAGGAGAAGAGATGGAAGTCTTTCCTTTTTCACTTTTTTTTCACCTGAGAACTAACTTTACAATAGAACATCAAACTGCCTAATCATGATGATAATACTCAGAGGATGAGCCCACTGTATCGAATTAACATAAATATGTTATGACTATTAAAAACAAAGCAAAACAAAAACAGGAAAGAAGTTGAAATCAAATGTCCCCAATTCATTTTTCTCATTGAGACAGGGGCTTACGTAACCCAGACTGGCCTGCACCTTGGTATACGTACAGCAGAGTATGCACCTTTGAATTTGGGTTCCACTTCCCGAGTATCAAGATTGCAAGCGCACACTGCCATGTCTGATCTATGCAATGCTGGGGGTAGAACCAGAGCTTTGTGCATGTTAGGCAAGCAAACACTCCACTGGGTCGCAGCCTCAGCCCACATTCATTTTTTCCCTACAATTATTTTTGAGTATGTCATATATTGGAGACTATTTCCAGAAGACATCCCTGCAGGACGTTCCTCTGGCAACTTTACAAATGTTTCCATCTAAATTAATCTTTTCCAAATGCTAATGAGGGCTACTAAGATCCCATTAATATATGAAGCTCTTCATTCTTGTACTCAGCTGCCTTCGCTAGTGAGTGTTGGACCCAGGAGAGTGAAATTCAGCCTGATGCAAGGCCTGGCTGCAGCTCGCATCCAGTGCTATCTTTTAAGACAGATGTGGTCTTGCCCTTCTGGAGCCTCAAGGGAGCAGCAGGGGACACATACTATAAGCAAGGCTGTGACAAGGAAAGCGTCACCATGAGGTCCCCTAACCTGAGTTCTAAGGGTGTGTAAGGCCCCTGCAGTTATCTAACTACAGAATGGATGCATGGGTGGGAGAGGAGCAGGTGAGGCATACGGGAATGAGAGAGGGGACAGCATCTATGTCTTAGACCAGAGCCATCAGAGTAGGGATGCCCCTGAGGGACTCCTAAGCTAGGTAAGATGAGAGTGGTCCTGAGTCTGTATCTCTGACGACCCAAACTGAGCTCAGCAGCGTGCATCCAGGAGAAACAACGTTGCTTGCAACTTCACCCTCATCTGCCTTCTCTTCCTGCCCCAAAGTGAACAAATGAAGTGTTCTTGCAGTTTTCCCATCCAAGGGATGTTATGCATATCATCTTCCAGTATAGGCTTGGCAATATCATTTATAAAATAAAGCAATTGGCCTTCGACGTCTTATGAACACTGATATGTAACCTGTGAGCTCCCTAATTTAAAAACAATCTGGTTTTCCTGGAATTGCTGTGTGACCTTGAGCTAGTTACTTAAGCCCTCTGTACCTCAGCCTCCTCATTTGTAAAATGGGGATAATGGCAGTGCTTATATCTTAGGGATATTATGGAAAAATAAATTCTTGTGTTTAGAACAGTATTTGATTCATAGCTCTATAAAATGGTGCTTGTTGTTATGATCCAGGCCAATCATAAGGCTTTGGTAAATGCACACTGAATATATAACAAGCACCCATACCATAAGAAGCCCGAAGTCGAGCATGCAACTTGAC
Organism: Bramus lutescens; assembly: GCA_001685075.1. NCBI lineage: Eukaryota > Metazoa > Chordata > Mammalia > Rodentia > Cricetidae > Bramus > Bramus lutescens. The sequence continues at coordinate 22,990 of LOEQ01004352.1, read as the reverse complement.
TCCTTTGCTAGTACCTGGCAAAGAATGACCAGCTTAGAGACATTCCTGCCGATGGCAGCCACAGACCTTCACTGTGAAGGTGCCCCTAAGAAAACAGCCAGCTGAGAGACCGAGTCTGAAATAATAAAAAGCCACAGAGTCGAGGGAAAAAGCTACATTGGAGTCGAGCCTGCGGAGGAATCTGAGTTCCTTTCTGAATACAATGCCCAGGGAGAAGTCCCACGCTCAGCTAAACAATCTCCACACAAAGGGGAGAAAATATAAACAAAGTGCAGGGAAAGTCACAAAGATGAAATGATCAGAAAAGTTCTCACAGGAGCCTCTCCCAGTCCGGAAGAGCTTTGTGTGTTAGGGTGGCCAAACTGTCAACATGAGAACGAGCACTCTAAAGCCTATCTTCTATACCTATGTCCTCTGTCCCTGCCTGCCCTCTGCATGGTGGTCCATTTCAGTTCCTGCCGCTCACACCCGTATGACAGATTCATCAGCGATGTCATCTACTGATATTTGGCAAGGACACCATGAGCGCGTTGAGGCTTGGCTTCTACTGCTTCATGTTCATAACAGCCTTCATGGAAGATTTTCTTTCTGAACTCTAGATGAGAAAGCTGCAGAGGCGAAAGGACTTGGTGAGAGCCAGAGGCTGGATTCAGGCCCAAGGCCATCTGTTTCCAGTGCCAGTACCTCCTCCTAATCTACACCTTGTTGCCTTCGTGTTTGCCCTGGACATCAAGTACATTGAAGGCATTCACTTTCCTGGTCGTCCAGGGGAGACCTGGCAGGGAACTCTTCCATTAACAGCCGCTACACATAGCCCCAAATAGCAGATCACCAAAGTCTTCTCGGTGTAGTTCAGAGGCCTCTCTTCCCTTCCCAAGGTTCCTGTCTGAGCTAGCGGGTCTCTCAAGCTAGCCCCCATGCAAAAGACACAGGCAAAACAAGAATGAACGACACTAAGCAGGTCACGAGGTCCTTAACAGAGCTCTGGTTTCAATACTTGGTCCTGGGTTGAAATTCTATAGGAATTTTGTGATTTTTCCATCAGGGGTAGAATATTCTGCTGTTAATTTCTGATTTGGGTGTATTCTGATCAGAAAACTCTATTTATGGAGCTGTGCTTTGTAACATTCATATAATTGGGGATGGGGTTCTATGAATTTCTGATAACCTCTAATAGTATTCTTCAAGCCATCTGTATTTTTGCTTGGTGGTTTATGGGGCTTGATGACTTGTCAGTTTCTCCCTTTTACTGTTAGTTTTTGTTTCATGGGCTTCAAAGGACTAATGTTATTCTGTGGGCAAGCCATCTGAGTGAGATTTCCTGATGAGTCCTAATCACCATAAAAGACTATCTTGATTCGTAAATATTTTTGGCATTAAAAATACTTTTCCAATCTAAGTACTGCAAAATTAGTTTCTTTTAGTTAGTTTAGTATGTATTTTTCGATTGCTTTTGTCTCCAGATGACGTATCCGTTTGGCTTCATATATAGTGTATGAAAAGAATGCCAGTTATGTGTATGTATTTTAATTCATTCTGGGATCCCTTATCTTTTTAAATGTATTTGGTATGTATTTCTGTTATTTTATTCTGTGTTTTTTGTGTCATGATTTTCTCTGCCTTCACCTGTTCCTCTGTTTTGTCTTCTGTTGACATCCATTATCTCTTTAAGAAGTTTGTATATGTTGCTTGTCTCCTTTTAGCATGAATATTTCTATTTTACACATTGGTTTAACACTACCTAAAGATAATTCCTATCTTATCCCACGGAATGTTGTTCTCTGCAGACTAAGGTATACATCAAAGGAATCCAGACACTTGGTTCTGGAAGAACGTTAGACAATTTCATATCTTCTCAGTAAGCCGAGCAACTGAGGCAGTGTGTATTCCCAGACTGACACAGAGGCAAGAGTTTTCAGTAACTGGTGGCACTCTAAGTCAAATACAGAAGCTCTCCTATTCTCGCTTAGTGTTGGCCAGTTCCACAACTGAGTCAGCTCATCCGTGCTAACTGAGGGCTGGAGGGTGAGACATTAGCATCTCTCCTTGTCTTCCCTCTTCAGTGTTTTAGCCTCTATGCCATAAACACGTGAAGCCTTCTACTCATTCCCCTTGTTTGGGATGCTCTCGAGCACTTACACTTGCTTTGTTTTAGAGTAGTAACCACCCCACCCCACGTAAAAAGAGCAAAGGGAAAGTGAGTAGGCAAATGTTACCATCGTTTCCACATTGAGGACACTTATATCCCAATTAGAAACCTTTTTGTACCTTAACATGGTAGTGATTGAGGGAAAGGAGCAGATTAATAGTTAATATATTAATATTTATAGTTACTATCAGAATATAGTGTAATAACAGATGTCAGTCATCAATCCCTACTTCCCCAGTAATTTTCATGATAAAATTGTCATATGTATGTTGTGTGTATGTATTTGTATTTTATAAAGGAAATGGACCTTCCTTTCATTCGATTCCTTAAAGGGCTCATACAGTCTATTATCCACCCTTGTTCTTCATAGCGGAAAAGCCAGGTAGTGCTTGTCCTGTGCTGGGTCTCATCCTCTGGACTTTGGTATTTGTTTGCTCCAGAGGAAAATGTAGGAACTCATTTTTGTGTGTATGTGTTTATTTGTTCATTGTCTTTCTCTTTTCAAAGCTTCCTTCCTACCTGCCACCTTAACTATGACTGTGGACAGGGGAGACAATGTGAACATATCTTTCAGAAAGGTGTTAATTAAAGAAGAAGATGCAGTGATCTATAAAAATGGTGAGTCTGTTTCATCCCCTTCCATCCCTGTGGTACAAGACACTGGGTAACACCTAATCCATTAGACATTGTCATACTGCAATTTCAATGGTAGTTGCCTAAAAAGCTGCTGTGATTCAACGTTGTCAAGTTTTGTCTATGACAGAAGCCCTCTTAGACAGTGTGTTTGGTTCTTTAATTGAGCAAATGGAGACAGGGATTCAAATATCCTTGTGCATGCATGCACATATAGCCTGTGGGTACATACACTAAAAGCGGACTGATAGAACAAGTGAAGTCTCAAATCCACCCAGGTAAGAAGTGAGGCTGTCTGATTGAGCAGCTGTTTGCTCGTAAGGACAAACAGGAGTGTTTCATCACAGCTTGTTTTCCTCTCCTTTTCTCCCTTGCCAGGCTCCTTCATCCATTCAGTGCCCCGGCATGAAGTACCTGAGATTTTAGAAGTGAACCTGCCTCACGCTCAACCCCAGGATGCTGGTGTGTACTCGGCCAGGTACATAGGAGGAAACCTGTTCACCTCGGCCTTCACCAGGCTGATAGTCCGGAGTAAGTGATGGAGAGACCACCGCTCTGTACTGGTGTAGTTGTTGGGATTTGTGGTTGTGAGTTATGGAAGCTGACAGTTGCTACAGAAGCAAAAGGGAGGCACAGACAGCATACCACGGACTCTGTGGAATTTGGTGCAGGGGCTAACAACCAAGTTGCAGAAAAGATAGACTCTAGCGAAGATGGGTTCAGAGACAGTGGGGTTTAGACTAAGCTTTTCATCTAGGAGTTTGCTGGTACCACAGCTCAGGCCTAAATTGCTTTACCTTTGGGTTTTATATTCCCAATAGAAAGAATTAGTGTGGTCTAAATACATAGATGTCTACCAGCCTGAACCAGGGAGCCACAGGCAAGAGTAGAGACATAAAACAAAAGTCAGAACAGTATTGCAGGACCATTCCCACTAGAATGCGGCATTGCGCTGAGGAGGATGGTCTCACTGGGTCCTATGATGTGACTGTTGAGCCATCTGGGCTCCTAGGCAAACATTTCTTCCAAGTCCCATGGGTGTTAGATCATTTAACCCTCTAATGTGATCTTTATTTTTAGATTTGAAAATTGCGAGAGTTAGAACTAGGGGACTTTCCTATTCACTGTGATATAATCATCATCAAGGTAGAGGGTTCCAGAAACAGTAATTTTTTTTTATGGAGAAATTGATTTGTAGAAAGCAAGAGACTTTCCCTGAATTCCCCTCAGTCCTGCCAAGTGATCTGTGCTTTTAATCACTCAAGTCTTTGGGTCTAAGTCACTGTCATTTCTCTGATGATGGAACTCTCTAATTAATGAAGATGATTTATTTTGCTTTTCCTTGTGTTTGTTTATCATTCATTCATTCAATAAAATTCAATGATAACTGTATTGAAAAGCATTATGTTGGTGTTAAAGACAGAGAGTATAACATATAATAAACCCCTATCCTTGGGTAATTCCCAGTCAGAGCAGGTATGTAAATAATTAGATAAGTCAACATTACAATATACTAGAAGAAATATGGAAAGTGTGGTTCACCTCATTTATGCCCCATGCCATGACACCTCAAGAGATATAAAGTAAAGTATTTTATAGTCGGGATAATTTGAATTTGACTCAAGAGAAACCTGCCCATGTTCCCCAAACTGATATCTTGTGCAGTGCTCATGTAAAGACAATCTTTAAAGCCATGACAGGATGGTAGTAAACCTGCAGGATTCAGCTTTTGATGTCTAGCTTTTCTGTTACTACTTTTTGACCTCTTTCCTGGTTCCCCTTTATTCCACTACACAGGAGAGCTCAGATGGTAAAGGAGCAATTTGCATTCATTTTAAAAGATAGTTCTTTTCTGATAAAAACGCTATCTACTTGAGGCCTCAGGATATGGGACAAAGGGGTGTGTTGCCTTGGACCAGACATTAGACTGGTGAATGTCTGCTTGAGAACGGAAAACCAGAAGGGCTTCCTACTCATAACTCTCACCTGAATACACGATTTCTGGCACAAGTGAGTGGTACCACCAGCACTGAGAAAGTCTTCAGAAGATGTCGCCTGGGACTCTGTTCTGACTCTGCCTTGAGAGAGTGGCAGCTCCCACAGATAAGGGTGCAGCTGCAAGCTGAAAACCACAGGTCGTACCCATGCTTCTGACTGAATAGCTGTAAATCATGGTTTCTCTAGCTTCTCTTTGTTTTGGTGAATTGCTAGGCCATCTCTCAGAACTCGGGGAAATAATTCAGGTTTATTATAGAGAACACTACGGAGGATTCAGATTAGTGGCCGCGGGGCAGAGATCAACAGGTCAAGGTGCAGGGATGGGAGAGGTACTCCCTCCAGACACTCTGCAGGAACCTTCTATCCAGAAGCTCTCTCAGTTTTGTTCAAATCATTACCCAACCTTCAGCCCTTAGCACCTCCTAGAGATTACAGGCAGGACTAATGTCCCAACTCTCTAGTTATGCCTTGTTGTTTCTGGTGTCCCTAGTCATAATGTTAGTTAAGGGCCCCTTCACCACCATAATTAGCATAAAAGAATAATCTCATTAGCATATAAAAGATGTTCATCACTTTGAAGGTTCTAGAAACAGGGTACCAGGAACTAAGTATAGGAACAAAATTTTTATGTCTTAATATATTACATTATCACCTGTAAAAACGTTTTAAATCTTTGTGTTTTTTTCTTTTTTTGGTAAGACGGTCTCCTGAGAGTCTCCTAGTTCAGACTCCCAAGTGCTAGGCTTACAGACCTGAGTCACCATGTCTCATTTACAGCTTTTTGTAAAATGTCAAAACATGAATAGAGATTAGAATTTGAAACCTAGCTGGTCTTTTCTCATAAAGCAAAAGATCCCACTTTAATCTCCATACTGTTTTCTGGTTGGCGTATATGTCATGGCTCTGTGCTAGCATATTTAATGAAGCTACTTGAGAAGTACTGCTAGTGTCTAGAAACATTCAAAGGAAGCTGTGATCACCCTATTTAACAATAACCCCCAAAGTGACTAGTTCAGTGTTTAGGAGAGAAGCTGGAGGCATTGTTTCCTTTCCCATAACCACAAGGCATCTTGTCTGTGTGAACTAAAGCTATTTGCTTAACATTTTGTCTTAGGAATTCTGCTGGTGGTATTTATAGATGTCAGCATAAATTTTCTCCTTGACAAAACATGTTTTTTTTCCTTTGCGTGCCATGAATACATGATTTCATAAATATAGAATCAAAAAAGCTTGAAATAAAAACTAAGTCACCTACTATTTGATTACCAACAAACTCTTAGTTTATCCAACCTAAGAGATCACCCTGTTATCCTCTAGAGTTAGTCTTTCCTCCGCCCTGGGATTGGGAATGAAGCTGGGCTACAGCTACAAGTAGACACTCAGCTGGGGAACACAGTCTCCTGTGGGAGGAGCCTGTTCCACTTACATCATCTTCCATGATGGTTCCCATGTGTAAGCACATGGTGGATTGGCTCTCACTATATGTGAAGATTCCTTTCTCCTATTGTATGCCAGGGAACCTAGCTGTTAGCTTTCAGCCATCTGTAATTTTATCTATTAAGTGGAAAGCTCTAAGAAATAGTGTGTGTTGATAGTCTTCCTGATTATTTTAGAGAAAATACTGATAGCCAGGAGTTCTTGCCAAAGATATATGGAGCTCACATCAGTTGCAGGCATGAATCCAAGCTGTGAGACTAGTGCTTGGGGACAATGATACTAGTTCCCTACATGAACTACTGAACTATTAATGAAAATTGAAACTAAATTTTCAACCACAGAGGGCTGTATCAGTGCTCTCAAGTTTTCTGTATATTTGAAGTTATTCTCGAGTCTAATCCACAATCTGAAATTACCAAGCATTGGAAGAAATCAGAGAAGATGAATCTAGGAGCAGTTTTACCCCCTTGAGTCGAGTTTGCCTGTCTTGGCGTTTTCCTTTACTTGTTCCTTATATAGCTTCCCGCTGAAAGAGTGTATGGATCTGGCTATTGCTTTTTTTTGGCCTTAGCCCTCCTTCATCTATTCCATGTGGAGTCAATGTGCGGGCTTGCTGGGTATAACTTCCTGGCACGAGATTTTCATTCCAGTGTTGAGAGTCTGAGGTTTGGATTCCCGCCAGGTTCCTTGGTGGTTGAGATGCCATTGATCTGTATTAGAAATGCTTCAGTCTTGGACCATCCCATGGACATGCCAAAGTTTCTTCCCTCACAGTGCCTCTGCCTGGAACACATCCTCTTCCTTGCCGTTTTGTGGTCCTGCACACCAGTGCACATCCCATTCCCACAGAAAGCCTTCCTTTATGCCCCTTTCTATCAGCAAGGCAGGATTTGGTACTCCTTGTCTCTGCTTCTGTCATTATTTACTGTTTAATTCCTTCTCCCCATATTACAGTATGAGCTTTCTGCGTGTAGAGACTGTATTTTCTCTCCATTCACCATTACCCACGGAAATGACCGTCATGTGTTAGCTGTTCAGTAACAGTTTGCTGAGTGAATATATTAACGTCCCACCTCCATGTCTTTCTTAACCACAGGATGCAAAGCTCAGAAGTGGGGGCCCAACTGCAACCGCCCCTGTACTAAATGCATGAACAATGGTGTCTGCCATGAGGATACTGGGGAATGCATCTGCCCTCCTGGGTTTATGGGGAGGACGTGTGAGAAAGGTAAGGGAATGTACGTAGTGACTAAACCACGGCTTGAAAGAACCGTCATTACCAGATGGAGTTTTAAGTCTGGACAGAGATGAGAAGGGGCTAAGTGGCTTTCCTTAGGTCTATGGTGCCATCTTTGTGGATTAGATACTTTTTCTGAAAGTTATTTAGTGCAGGCCACTGGAAACTCATAAAAGAAAGCACCAACCTGTGGTGCTACAGTCAAAGTGAAGGTTCCTGACCCGGGAAACAGTGCTGGCTCTGAGCCCCCTCTGTGAGGCAGTTTCCTTTTTTGTGAAGTGGACCATGATGGCAGGCTCATCCTGGCCCCCACCAGCACACAGACTGGAATCTCCCTCTCCAGGATAGACTTTGAAAGTCGAGTCCAGCGATTCAAGGGGTTGCAGTTTGACTCTGAATCAGTCTTTATGTCTTCTCCTCCCACAGCTTGTGAGCCACACACATTTGGCAGGACCTGTAAAGAGAGGTGTAGTGGACCAGAGGGATGCAAGTCTTATGTGTTCTGCCTCCCAGACCCCTACGGGTGTTCCTGTGCCACAGGCTGGAGGGGGCTGCAGTGCGATGAAGGTAGGCCCCACTTCCCCACCCTGGGAACAGGGGAAGCTGCAGCTGGCACAGGGAGGGCATGCAGTTAGCGGACATCACCAAATAGGAACATTGCTTGGTTATTTACTTACTCCTGGGTGCAGGGATTGCAATCCCAGGCGTTTTCAAGAAAAAAACAGTGAGACTCTGGACCTGGGAGTAGGTGTTTCTCATGCCCATCACCTAGGGATCTTGTTAAAACACAGATTCTAACTTGCATGGTTCTGGACTGGGGCCCAAGGGTTGGCATTAATATTGGGTATCTAGGAAGTTATGTTGCTGTTGGGTTTTAGACCATGCTTTGGATATAAAGATTAAGGAAGATTTTATTTTATTTGATACACTGTAAAATCAGGCTTTAGGACAGATCCAGATAAGATTTTGTTTTGTTCTGGGATTTTTTGTTGTTGTTGTTGAGATAGGGTTTCTCTGTAGCTTTGGAGCCTGTCCTGGAACTAGCATTTTTAAACCATACTGGCCTTGAACTCACAGAGATCCAACTGCCTCTGTCTCCTGAGTGCTGGCATTAAAGGTGTGTGCCACCACCACTGGGCCAGATAAGATTTAAGGTTCAGAGGCAGATGGCGGCCCAGCCCGAGAGGAGCATCGGCACCACCACTACCACCACTGCCACCACTGCCCCTCACTGTGGAGATGGTGTGAAATGTGGGTTTGTGATATGAATTCATTTGAAAAGCGTCTTTTGGGGTATGACTGTGATTTCTGATGAAACCAGATTGAAACAATTTTCATATTTGTATATGTATATATATTTTAAATTTTTTCCATTTGACTTAAAATGCCATGAGAAAATTTGCATGTTGCAAGGTGGTTCTGGATACCTCCTTGGTTTGGGTACTTTTGGATATGTTCCTGCTGCTATACTTAAATGTGTGCAACAAGAGTGGTGGGAAAAAAGAGGGAGGACTTCCTACTGGGGATGTTTAGAGCCAGCACAGAAGGAGGAGGACTTTCTGCTGGGGATGTTCTAGAGCCAGTGCAGAAGGAAAAGGACT
>LOEQ01004352.1:0-13840 GCA_001685075.1 Bramus lutescens | reverse complement strand
CTTCCTACTGGGGATGTTTAGAGCCAGTACAGAAGGAGGAGGACTTCCTGCTGGAGAAGTTCTAGAGCCAGTGCAGAAGGAGGGAGGACTTCCTACTGGGGAAGTTCTAGAGCCAGTGCAGAAGGAAAAGGACTTCCTGCTGGGGATGAGAGGAGGGAGAGAGGACTTTCTGCTGGGGATGTTCTAGAGCCAGTGCAGAAGCCTCAAGAAGGTCCTGGAGAAATGGGGACCAGTCGTCATTCCTAAAGAGGATTAAGAAAAGATGAAAGAGATGTGTAAAATCAATCAGTTCAATATAACAGCAAGTGCAGTGGTTGCACTCAGCAGATCTTTACCACATGTGCAGTTAGAGGGGTGTAAAACAAAGGGCTATCCAGTTAACCTCCCTATAACAAGCATGGCGATTGTTTTCCACAATGAGACATGGAGCAAGCCCACTTCTTCCAACAGTCCACAGTGTCATTAATCGCTCACAAGACACATGATAGAAGAGATAGTTCTTGTAGATGATGCCAGGGAAAGAGACTTTTTGGAAGGATCTCTAGAGAGTTATGTGAAAAAAAAAACTCAAGGTGCCAGTTTATGTAATCCAAATGGAACAATATTGTGGATTGATCAGAGCTAGATTAAAAGGAGCTGCTGTATCCAACGGCCAAGTGATCACCTTCTTAGATGCATACTGTGAGTGTATGGCAGTGTGGCTGGAGCCTCTCTTAGCCAGGATCAAACATGACAGAACAGGGGTGTGTCCTGTCATTTGATCAGCGATGATGCTTTCGAGGACATGGCAGGCTCTGACCTATGGTGGATTCAGCTGGAAGCTCAATTTTTGTTGGTATCCTGTTCCCCAAAGAGAAATGGACAGAAGGAAAGTTGACCAGACTCTCTCTGTCAGAGCACCTGCGATGGCCGGAGCCCTCTTTTCAATAGACAAGAGATCACTTCCAGGAAATTGGAACATATGATGCTGGAATGGATATTGGGAGAGGAGAAAACCTAGAAATTTCCTTTAGGATTTGGCAATATGGAGGAACTTTGGAAATTGTGACTTGTTCCCATGTTGGTCATGTGTTTCAGAAAGGTACACCTTATAGGATTCCAGGAGGGACAGGGCAGATTATCAATAAAAATAGCAGATGGCTTGCAGAGGTATGGCTGGATGAATTCAAGAATTTCTTTTATATAATTTCTTCAGAAGCTACAATGGTAGATTCTGGAGATATTTTATAAAGACTTGGTCTGAGGCATAAACCACAAGGCAAACCTTTCTCTTGTTACCTAGAAAATATTTACCCTGATTCTCAAATTCCATGTCACTCTTTCTCATTGGGTGAGATACAAAATGGGGAAACAAACCAATGCCTAGATAACATGGCTAGAAAAGAGAATGAAAAGGTTGAGTTTTCAACTGTCATGGCATGGGAGGTAACCAGGTTTTCTCTTCTACTGACAACAAAGAAATTAGAACAGACGACATTTGTTTGGATGTTTCCAAATTGAATGGCCTAGTTACCATGCTCAAATGCCACCACCTAAAGGCAACCAGCTCGGGGGGTATGATCCAGTGACATTAACCCTGCAGCATGAGAACAGTTAACAGTGCCTGGATAAAGCCCGGGAAGAGGACCGCCAGGTGCCTGGCATTAGAGACTGCGCTGGAAGCCGGCCCTGGCAGTGACGTCTTTGAAACATCACCCTTCCAGAAATATTCTGAGATCAAATTTACAGCAACGACAATAAAAGACAAAGAAAGAAAAAAAAAAGTAAGGATTGACTGGGCTACCTCAGCATACGTTTCTGCCACATTCTTCATTGCCAAAAAAAGAAGTGTTTTCATCTCCTCTGAGATGTAAGGTTAATCTGCCTTTAAGACTCAGAAGCCTCTCGCTTTTCACTTGCTGTGAACCAGCCTTCCTGTCCCAGCACGCGAGACTGCTGCACACTGATGTTTACAAGGATGGAAGAGTCTTCATCGGGCACAGTGGCGAATGGCCTTCAGATCCCAAACAGGAGCGGAATGTGCTCTCTGGATAGGTGCACCTTCCCCAACTGTCGTGGACGTCAGCCATTTCTGCTGAATGTGCCTTGTGAAGAGGAGATCTCCTGATTAGAACCAGTAGCTGGAATATTAAATATTGATAGAAAAGTAAGTGGAAAGGAACTGGAGCCAGGTTTAGAATCGTGAAAATATCTTTACAACAATAAAAGTATATCAAGAAGAGTTTAAAGGAAATTAAAACAGAGCTATGAGAAGTACAATTTGTTATAGTATCAGATTTCCGTATAGATTTTATACCTCAGTGGGGAAAAATGGATTCCAGTGGCATGCATTTTGTTTTCATCTGTGATAGTCATATGGATGCCTTTATTTTCCTTGGGGTACAGAAAATGAGATGGGGTGGAGCTCTGAACATAGTTTTGATTCCTTTTTTACAATATTTTTATGTGGTTTGTGGGTTGTTGGAATGGTAAAATTTAATTGCCTTCTTTAAAAAAAATGGAGATTTAACATGCCTGGTCTCAACTGAAAAGTTAGAGATATCTCAGTTGCTCTTGGGTCAGTTGGCTTACAGACTCTTTTACCATCTCCCCACCTTCACCCAGTTTCTTACCGCAATTTCAACTTTTCAACTTGATTCAACTGATTGTCTTACTACCCAAGACTCCTGCTGCTGTCTCCAGATTTATTTTCCAGCAGTGACTCCTCAGCTCCTTGTGAGTCACTTCACGAAAGGCTTACTATAGTGCTCGTTTGTTTGGGTGTGTGGAGATCATGGATCTGATGGGCTTTTTTGAAAACCTTTTCCACTCCACAAAGAGATGGGCTTCTCTGTCAGGTGCCCATTTAGATTAGGCTTGAGTTGTCATGTTGATTTGCTGCTGTTTTAAAAAAATAAATAAATAAAAATTTACTGAAAATAAAAGAAAAAAAAACATTTAAGGTTCAAAAGTAAAGTTAACCCCTATTACTTAGCGAACTTACTCAAGAACTAATGATTTCTACTGCCAAATTCATTAACAAATCCGTTATCTCAGATCTCCTCTTTGTGTGTATGAGCACCCTTGAGATCTATGCTCACCAAATTTGAGGTACACAATGCTGTATACCTGCCTGTACTTGCAACACCACACCTCTAAGAAGGTACTCAAACAGCACAACTAAAACTTTGTACCCTTGACTAACATCTCCCCACTTCCACCATCGATCCCTGGAAACCACTGTCCCAATGTTTCTGTTTCTTTAGATTCCAACTATAAGAAAGAGCAGACAATATCTGTCCTTTTCTGCCTGGCTCATTCAGCTTAGATAATGTGCTCCAGATGCATTCATGTTGTCAAAATTAGTCATAGAATTTCCTTACCTTGTGAGGCGTTCTCTCTCATATACGTACACACACACACACACATACACACACACACACACCCCACAATCATTTTATTTGTAGAATTTCTGTATTGTATGGTAATTGTGTAATTATTTGCTTGTTTTAAGGGGACGTCCACATATTTTTTGATAGTTACACGCCTGTCAGGAGTATGTGAGTGTTCTTTTCTTTATATCACCCACATTTGCTAACTTTTATCATATCGTTAACAGCCATTTTAACAGATACAAGATCATGTCACATTGAGATTTTAATTTGTGTTTCCTTGAAATTGTCTGACTGTGGGCTGCCAGTGATCACACCAGGGCTATGTGCATGTTGGGTTGAATCACTTACCTTTCCCTGATGACCAGTGTTATCAAACATGTTTCCATGTAATACTGGTCATCTATGCATCTTCTAAGAAGTTCTTTTGTTCCAGTGAAAATATTCATAGGAACTTTGATATAGATTTGCTGATTGAGCTGAAAATGCAAACTGCCTCTTGGCTCCTTGAATGCATTGTCAAGTTAAAACTATCCACCAAGAAAAACCCAGAAGACAATATTGCTTTTAAATCAGTTGACAAGTAAAAGTAATGCTATCGTTGACCAAAATAAGACCAGCTCACCAGCAGAAGCCAATCATGGTCTACCATTGTTGTCCAAGGAAGTACGGTCCTCACAGGAAATGTACAGTTCCTGCTCCCCTTGAAGGAGCTTGCTAAGTTCAGAAGTGCAAACAAGGGCAGAAATACTCTTTTGTGAGGAGAAAATAAGGGTCAAGGAAAGACAACCAATAGCATCACAAATTCTCTTATTGTAGTTTTCAGTAGTTTAACAGATATTTTTCTTAATATTTGCCCCTCCTTGCTGTTTCCTGAAATATCAGATATGTAAATGTCATCAGATCAGAGGAAACCTGAAGCACTATTTCTTTTTTTTTAAAGCTGTTTATTTTGTATATGTGTATGTGTGTGTGTGAATGTGGGCATGCCTACACGTGGACACCAGAGGGCAACTTCCAAGAGTCAACTCTCTCTTTCCACCACGTGGGCCCCAGGGTCAAATTCAAGCTGTCAGTCTTAGCAGCAAGTGCCTTTGCCCACTGAGACATCTAACCCAATGATTCTCAACCTGTGGGCTGTGATCCCTTTGGGGGGTCACATATCAGATAACCTGCATATCAGATATTTACATTACATTTCATAACAGTAGTAAAATTACAGTTATGAAGTAGCAATGAAAGAATTTTATGGTTGGGAGAAACTATAACATAAGGAACTATGTTAAAGGGTCACAGCATTAGGAAGGTTGAGAACTACTGAATCTCTCATCTACAGCGCAGTTTCTGCAATGTTTTTTCTACAGTGGTCTTTCCACACCATAGAGTTTCTCCTTAAGCTATTGTTCCGAGGGCCCTAATCATTGCTTCCGTCCCTTTCTTCCTTTTCTTCAGGCCGAATGTCTGTAGGTAGGTATAGCTTTAAATTTGATGTTTTCTTTTCCCTCGCCACTGTTTCTGAGTTCGTGTAGCTTTCTTGTAGTTTAGGTACAAGAGTTTTTATTAGTTACTTTTCTATAACTGTTTTTAAAAATACCCTAAAAAAGCAACTTAAAAAATAAAGGGTTTGTTCTGGCTTATAATTCAAGAGTACCTTCTGTGTGGTGGGGACATCAAAGCAGCAGGAGCTTGTTGCAGCAGGTCACATGACACACACAGTCAGAAGGCAGAGAGTCATGATGCATTTGCGCAGCGCACTTGATCCTTTTTATGTCCTAGGATCCCAGCTCCTAGGATGGGGCCTCCCGTGACTGGCTGGTCCTCCACCCGCAGCTCACCTTATCAGTCCATTCCCTCACAGGCACGCCCCTAGCGGCTCATTCCCCAGGTGTTCTAGGTCTCATCAAATTGATAGTTGAGATTATTAATCAATTAATAATCACTGTTTACTCATTGTAGTTTTTTGAGGGGTATTTTTACATTTCTCTGCTGGAATTTCTTTTATTAAAATATTTATTTATTTATTATGGATACAATATTCTGTTTGCATTTATGCCTGCAGGCTATAAGAGGACACCAGACCTCATTACAGATGGTTGTGAGCCACCATGTGGTTGCTGGGAATTGAACTCGGGTCCTTTGGAAGAGCATGCAATGCTTTTAACCGCTGAGCCATCTCTCCAGCCCTTTGCTGAAATTTCTTATTGTTGTGGGTGTACTTTCTATGACCTCACTGAGCATAGTTATTTATACTTGATTTAAAAAATCATGTCTTCTCTTTCTAATATTAGATCCTTGCAGTTAGTTGCTATTGAGATTTTCTTTTCTTTTTTAAAAAAATTGAACACAGTTCTCTATTGCTTCTTATGTTGAACAATTTGAAATTTTACCATGAGCACCTAATATTACACTGTAGGGATTCTGGAGTATGCTACATCACTTGGGGGAAACGCTCTTTTTGCTTTGTTTTGTTTTAGTAGGCAACTACCATGGTAGGACTCAAGCTATGCTGTGTGTGACTCCTGGTCATCAGGTCAAACTCTTCTGTTAGTTCACTTTGTCTGGGCTTCTCTTGGTAGGCTGAGCATGCATGGTTCAAGGGTTAGTCGAAGATCTGAGTTTTCTTTCTAACTCACTATTTCTGATTTCCCTTTTCCCTCCAGCTACTGATTTCTCCAACTCTCTCCCCCAGTTTGTCAGGTCAGTGAGATGACAGATATTTTTGTGTTTTGTCCTCTCACACAGGGTCAGTATGTCTCACATAGGGTTATACCCAACACTTAGGCAAAAAGCTGAAAAATGAGAAACACACCATTCCTGTCTTCCAAATTTCAAGTCCCTTTTGGAAGTTCTGTAGTTTCCTCTGCCCTACATACCTTCTCCAGTGATCTAGAGTAATCGTTTTCTGAATATTGTATTTAGAAGAGTGTCCTGGTAGGAAATGACTGAATTCTCTAGAAGCAAAACTGCTTAGCCTTTAAATCTCAGTAAATCTCACAAATGACACACTACTGTACATAAATCAGCGAAGTTGATTGTGTGGAAGGGAGCCAAAACTAGTCATTGAGAGCCTTAGTCCTCTTTCTTCCTCTATGCTAACATTGGTTTATGACATCTTTGTTTCCAGCATGCCCACCTGGTTACTATGGACCAGACTGTAAGCTCAGGTGCCGTTGTACTAATGCAGAGAGGTGTGACCGGTTCCAAGGATGTCTCTGCTCTCAAGGATGGCAAGGGCTACAGTGTGAAAAAGAAGGTAAAGCAAGGTAACACTGTGGTCAGGGTAGTGCTCAGCGTATCTGAGGAGAGCCCCTCTGGTGTAATTCCTGCCAAAGGCATCCTAACATCTTCCAGCTATTTCTTATACACTGCATGCACACGCGTGCACACACACGCATATACACACACACACACGCGCGCGCGCAGACACACACTCGCATACACGCACATACACCAAAATAAAACAACAACAAGAAACACCATTCTAATTCTTCCTAAGAATCTTTATTAGTTTCTTTCCTATTGCTGTGACAAGACACCATGGCCAAGACAACTTATAAAAGGAGTTTAATTTAGCCTATGGTTAAATTAAAAGAGACTTCAGGGGGCTAGAGTCTCTTTCTGATGGCCGAGTAAAGGCATAGCCATAGGTAGTTGGAATTGCAGGAAAGAGCTCACATCTTGATCCACAAGCAGTAAGCAGACACACACACACACACACACACACACANAGTACACACTGGAGATGGCCCAGAGGCTTTTAAAACTTCAAAACCATCCTCAGCAACACATCTCCTCCAACAAGGCCATATTGACTAATTTCTCTCAATTCCACCAAGTGGGGGCTAAATACTTAAACACTGGGTCCTATGGGTGCCATTTTCATTCAAATCACCACAGAATCCTCATATGACCTTTGACCTTCATTTCTCTCTACTCTGAATTAAGCCAAATACTTGCTGAGATCTTCAGCTGCTTCTTCTGACCCCTTCTGGAGAACCAGACTTGTCCTGGGTCTGAATAACAGGGGAACAATTACTTTGGAGGGACTCGGACAAAAAATACTTGGAGAAGAATGATAATGGGGGAAATACTTCACTCACTTACCAAGGTTTGTTTGAGGTGTGCCCACACTGAGTGTATGAACATTTTAATTTCTTTTCCTGCATACTATATGTAAATTCTACTTAGGCTCAGCTATACCCTTTCATTTATAATGTACAGATTGTGGCTGCTTCTGTGCTCTTTGGCAAGTTTTGAATCACCGTAGAGAACATAGCTCATACAACTAAAAGTGTTTGTTCTCTTTATAGAAAAAGTTCACTAATTCCTGACCAAATGTACTTTTTTTAATATTTAAAGAAACCTACTTTTATGGATTGTCAGAAATTAGAAATGAGGGCCTGGAGAAATGGCTCAACAGGTAAGAGCACTGGCTGCTCTTCCTGAGGACCCAAGTTCAGTTCCCAGCACCCACATGGTGGCTCACAACCATCCATAACTCGAGTTCTAGGGGACCCAATGTCTTCTTTTGGCCTCCACAGGCATACATATATTCAGGCAAAAGATCCGTATACATCAGAAATAAAAAGCATGTAACACATTTTACTAGTGTAAATGTGATTTAGGAAGAAATACATTTTTTTCAGCTCCATCTTTGCTCACAATAGGGCAGCTAGCTGGCTGGGCTTTTTGTTCTTGTGACATAATACCCAAGAAAGTCAGCAAGACTGCCCACAGGTGAGGTCACATGATGCCACAGGAAGACAGAGGGATTCAAGGACCAAACTTATTCTCTTTGTGCTAGTCTACTTTTGAGTGACTGTGCTCCCATAAGAATTGCATTAATCATTTTTGAGAGCATGACCCCAGTGCCCTGGTTATCTTGCACAGAGGTTTTACCTCTGAAGGCTTCCACCACCTCAAAACACCGCCACATTGAAGGTCCAGTTACTGGCACACAAAACTTAAACCAAAATCCAACAATGCTAACCATCTCTGTATTTAAGTAAGATAATTAGAGGGTTTTTTCCTATCAAAGATCCTGTACTTTAATTAAAAGATAACATTCTCCACAGTACAGATAGTAGGCTCATGGGGTCTTCTGTTAATGCCAGGGAATTGTTCTTCTCATTCAATATCGGCAGTGCCATTTTTTTTTATTTGACTAGCTAGAGATTGCTTTGGGGAGTTTATCTCCTGTCGCTTTTGTGATGCAATTATGTATAATTTAAATCACTCCTTTCTTCTTATTTACATGTCACTTACAGACTTCCCAGCTAATGAAAGAGCCCTCATACTTCCACACTGAGGCTCATGTTGTTGACTGGAACGTTATGAGGATGCCTCCTGAGGCTCATCCACTCATAATTCATTCATTCATTCACTATCTGTCTATTTCTTTACTTATTTTATAATAGTACACTTTGAAAAGCAAGATGGGGACTGAAAGCTAGATCTGGGGGGAGTGTGTGGCTATGATGACCATTTTAATATTGAGGCTTTTTCCTTCCTTCCAAGTCCAATGAGGAGCACATCACCTTGGAAGAAGAATGTGCACCATGGCTTCAGGAAGCCCTGAGCTTAAGGCTGAGTTTTGAGGTTCAGTCCCGTCTTCTCTAAAGTAGAGATGACAGAAGGGCCCTCAAATGTACTAACCCAATGATAAAACAAAATAGCTGTAAAGTTCTCAAACAGAGTAGGCTTCTTTCCTTTTTTCCTCTTGCTGTAGTAAACTACTCTGACAAAGCAATTTAAGAGAAAAAGGTTTTATTTTGGCTCAGAGCTCGAGGTAGGTCCCTATGATGGCAGCATGGTTGAGGCAGCAGGAGCTGAAGAGGATGGTTGCACTGAACCCGAGTCAAGATGCAGAGAACAGCGAATGGTAGCGCTCGGTTTGTTTTCTCCAGTTCAGCATCCCTAAAAGAGACCACACCACTCACAGTGAGCGCGTCTTCCTGCCTCAGGCTATTCGTCTATTGCAGCATCTCTTGCAGACAAGTGCATAGACCCATCCATCTCCTGGTGATCGTAAATCTTGTCAAGATTAACTCAGCTACAGTGAGCACTTGCTGGAGTAGCGATCGCTGTTACGTCGAAGATTAGGCTACATGGATCTAAATCTGTATTTTTTTTAATTCAGGCAGGCCAAGGATGACTCCACAGATAGAGGATTTGCCAGATCACATAGAAGTAAACAGTGGAAAATTTAATCCCATCTGCAAAGCCTCTGGTTGGCCACTACCTACCAGTGAAGAAATGACGCTGGTGAAGCCGGATGGGACTGTGCTCCAGGTAAGGGCCATTCTTCAGTATGCCCACTTAGCATCATAAGATGGTTTTCAATGCAGTCATCTGTCTCTGGAAGCTAGATTTTACTCGGGCTTAACTCGTCCCTGACTGGTGTGTTGACAGCTGTGATAAAGTGCCATGTTCCTGGGGTGTACAGCCAATTGGCTGCAATCACTCAGACTTCTTCTGTGTGGGCAGTGCTGTGGTGCCATGTTGAGAATTTGCCATCGCATTGGGGCTGTCAGCGCTAACTGTCAAAGATGGCCCCTGTCTTATAAATGTCCAGCTGTGTGTGGTGAACTATGGACCATGTCAGGCCATGCAAGGCCCTTCCCTCACGTTATCTCCATGTGTCTAAATCAGTGGTTTAGACCCATGCAGGCCCTGTACATGCTGCCTCAGTGTCTGTGATATGTGCATTGGTCCCGTTGTGTCTGGAAGACACTGTTTCCTTGGTGTCTTCCATCCCCACTGGATCTTACAATCTTTTTGTCTCCTCTTCCACATAGATTCCTGGGCCCTGCAGGGAGGGTTTTGATGAAGACATTGCATTTAGAACTGAGTGTTCCAAGGTCTCCCACTCTGCACATTGTCCAGTTATGAGTCTCTGTATTTGTTCCCATCTGCTATAGGAGGATCTGATGTTGGCTGAGTGAGACACTGATGTATGGGTATAGCAGAATGTAGTTAGGACTCATTTTATTGCTAGCAGAATTGTGGTATTTGGTTTTCCCCTAGGTCTGTCTAGTCCCACGGGTCTTTCTCTTCTTCTTCTTCTTCTTCTTCTTCTTCTTCTTCTTCTTCTTCTTCNAGTACACACTGGAGATGGCCCAGAGGCTTTTAAAACTTCAAAACCATCCTCAGCAACACATCTCCTCCAACAAGGCCATATTGACTAATTTCTCTCAATTCCACCAAGTGGGGGCTAAATACTTAAACACTGGGTCCTATGGGTGCCATTTTCATTCAAATCACCACAGAATCCTCATATGACCTTTGACCTTCATTTCTCTCTACTCTGAATTAAGCCAAATACTTGCTGAGATCTTCAGCTGCTTCTTCTGACCCCTTCTGGAGAACCAGACTTGTCCTGGGTCTGAATAACAGGGGAACAATTACTTTGGAGGGACTCGGACAAAAAATACTTGGAGAAGAATGATAATGGGGGAAATACTTCACTCACTTACCAAGGTTTGTTTGAGGTGTGCCCACACTGAGTGTATGAACATTTTAATTTCTTTTCCTGCATACTATATGTAAATTCTACTTAGGCTCAGCTATACCCTTTCATTTATAATGTACAGATTGTGGCTGCTTCTGTGCTCTTTGGCAAGTTTTGAATCACCGTAGAGAACATAGCTCATACAACTAAAAGTGTTTGTTCTCTTTATAGAAAAAGTTCACTAATTCCTGACCAAATGTACTTTTTTTAATATTTAAAGAAACCTACTTTTATGGATTGTCAGAAATTAGAAATGAGGGCCTGGAGAAATGGCTCAACAGGTAAGAGCACTGGCTGCTCTTCCTGAGGACCCAAGTTCAGTTCCCAGCACCCACATGGTGGCTCACAACCATCCATAACTCGAGTTCTAGGGGACCCAATGTCTTCTTTTGGCCTCCACAGGCATACATATATTCAGGCAAAAGATCCGTATACATCAGAAATAAAAAGCATGTAACACATTTTACTAGTGTAAATGTGATTTAGGAAGAAATACATTTTTTTCAGCTCCATCTTTGCTCACAATAGGGCAGCTAGCTGGCTGGGCTTTTTGTTCTTGTGACATAATACCCAAGAAAGTCAGCAAGACTGCCCACAGGTGAGGTCACATGATGCCACAGGAAGACAGAGGGATTCAAGGACCAAACTTATTCTCTTTGTGCTAGTCTACTTTTGAGTGACTGTGCTCCCATAAGAATTGCATTAATCATTTTTGAGAGCATGACCCCAGTGCCCTGGTTATCTTGCACAGAGGTTTTACCTCTGAAGGCTTCCACCACCTCAAAACACCGCCACATTGAAGGTCCAGTTACTGGCACACAAAACTTAAACCAAAATCCAACAATGCTAACCATCTCTGTATTTAAGTAAGATAATTAGAGGGTTTTTTCCTATCAAAGATCCTGTACTTTAATTAAAAGATAACATTCTCCACAGTACAGATAGTAGGCTCATGGGGTCTTCTGTTAATGCCAGGGAATTGTTCTTCTCATTCAATATCGGCAGTGCCATTTTTTTTTATTTGACTAGCTAGAGATTGCTTTGGGGAGTTTATCTCCTGTCGCTTTTGTGATGCAATTATGTATAATTTAAATCACTCCTTTCTTCTTATTTACATGTCACTTACAGACTTCCCAGCTAATGAAAGAGCCCTCATACTTCCACACTGAGGCTCATGTTGTTGACTGGAACGTTATGAGGATGCCTCCTGAGGCTCATCCACTCATAATTCATTCATTCATTCACTATCTGTCTATTTCTTTACTTATTTTATAATAGTACACTTTGAAAAGCAAGATGGGGACTGAAAGCTAGATCTGGGGGGAGTGTGTGGCTATGATGACCATTTTAATATTGAGGCTTTTTCCTTCCTTCCAAGTCCAATGAGGAGCACATCACCTTGGAAGAAGAATGTGCACCATGGCTTCAGGAAGCCCTGAGCTTAAGGCTGAGTTTTGAGGTTCAGTCCCGTCTTCTCTAAAGTAGAGATGACAGAAGGGCCCTCAAATGTACTAACCCAATGATAAAACAAAATAGCTGTAAAGTTCTCAAACAGAGTAGGCTTCTTTCCTTTTTTCCTCTTGCTGTAGTAAACTACTCTGACAAAGCAATTTAAGAGAAAAAGGTTTTATTTTGGCTCAGAGCTCGAGGTAGGTCCCTATGATGGCAGCATGGTTGAGGCAGCAGGAGCTGAAGAGGATGGTTGCACTGAACCCGAGTCAAGATGCAGAGAACAGCGAATGGTAGCACTCGGTTTGTTTTCTCCAGTTCAGGATCCCTAAAAGAGACCACACCACTCACAGTGAGCGCGTCTTCCTGCCTCAGCCTATTCGTCTATTGCAGCATCTCTTGCAGACAAGTGCATAGACCCATCCATCTCCTGGTGATCGTAAATCTTGTCAAGATTAACTCAGCTACAGTGAGCACTTGCTGGAGTAGCGATCGCTGTTACGTCGAAGATTAGGCTACATGGATCTAAATCTGTATTTTTTTTAATTCAGGCAGGCCAAGGATGACTCCACAGATAGAGGATTTGCCAGATCACATAGAAGTAAACAGTGGAAAATTTAATCCCATCTGCAAAGCCTCTGGTTGGCCACTACCTACCAGTGAAGAAATGACGCTGGTGAAGCCGGATGGGACTGTGCTCCAGGTAAGGGCCATTCTTCAGTATGCCCACTTAGCATCATAAGATGGTTTTCAATGCAGTCATCTGTCTCTGGAAGCTAGATTTTACTCGGGCTTAACTCGTCCCTGACTGGTGTGTTGACAGCTGTGATAAAGTGCCATGTTCCTGGGGTGTACAGCCAATTGGCTGCAATCACTCAGACTTCTTCTGTGTGGGCAGTGCTGTGGTGCCATGTTGAGAATTTGCCATCGCATTGGGGCTGTCAGCGCTAACTGTCAAAGATGGCCCCTGTCTTATAAATGTCCAGCTGTGTGTGGTGAACTATGGACCATGTCAGGCCATGCAAGGCCCTTCCCTCACGTTATCTCCATGTGTCTAAATCAGTGGTTTAGACCCATGCAGGCCCTGTACATGCTGCCTCAGTGTCTGTGATATGTGCATTGGTCCCGTTGTGTCTGGAAGACACTGTTTCCTTGGTGTCTTCCATCCCCACTGGATCTTACAATCTTTTTGTCTCCTCTTCCACATAGATTCCTGGGCCCTGCAGGGAGGGTTTTGATGAAGACATTGCATTTAGAACTGAGTGTTCCAAGGTCTCCCACTCTGCACATTGTCCAGTTATGAGTCTCTGTATTTGTTCCCATCTGCTATAGGAGGATCTGATGTTGGCTGAGTGAGACACTGATGTATGGGTATAGCAGAATGTAGTTAGGACTCATTTTATTGCTAGCAGAATTGTGGTATTTGGTTTTCCCCTAGGTCTGTCTAGTCCCACGGGTCTTTCTCTTCTTCTTCTTCTTCTTCTTCTTCTTCTTCTTCTTCTTCTTCTTC
>LOEQ01004351.1:163712-188695 GCA_001685075.1 Bramus lutescens | reverse complement strand
GAGAGAGAGAACAGGAAAAGAGAGAGTGGGGGTCTGAGGCTGGAAGCAGGAAGGGAGTGGGCGTCGCTTGTCTGTTTAAAGAGACAGAATTACAGTGGAGCCTTGTGAAATTTCTCCCAAGCTTGCAGAGTCTGGTGTTATCATTATGCAGCTATTGCTTTGGCAACCGTGATGAAATTTGATGGGTACAGATTACTTGTCATGTCTAGAAGATATCATCTATTAGCAGGCATCATATTTTTCTCTCTTTTACAATCATTCTTTCCCCTTTGTTCATTCCATGAGCCATTAGTATAAGCAAGGGTTGTGTTGTAGATGTACTAATTGGGGCTTTAAATTTCACAATTACTTATTTTCTGAAGACTGACTGGTTGTAATCTCAGTAGCGAACTCTATTTCCTCCTAAAGTAAGGTTCTTGAGATAAGGATAAGTGTTTAGAATATAGTTAGATACCACATCAATTTAGAAAAAATGGTAGCCAGAGGTTTTTCTCTAGAGACTATAACTGGAAGGCATAGGTGTTAGGTCAATAGAACCAGGAAAAAATCCTATAGTATTAAGTGGGTTTCAAGGCCAATACAGCAGTTGTTGGTTGAGCTCATGATGTAAGTGCCACTATTGCTCTGTTAGGATATCCAGCTGAGCTGGCTCACAAGCTTAATAATTGAGTAGGTATACTGATTACTTTTCTCCTTGGAAGCATGTGTGTATTGCACCTTCCAATACTAGGGGAGGTAAACCCTGGGGAGAAGAGTTTCTGAATCTTCTTTTGTTAATTATTAAAACTTTATTGCAAAGAACATTTTAAAAATATCACTCAATGAGATTAGCCAAATCCAAAGTCTATACATCTCAGCAGATGAATGTCTATGCAATTAGAAGAGTCGTTCTGAAGCTATGTCACTTCACACTGGATTTTGCACAATGACTACTAATTATAATTTTTGCAATTATATCCTTGACCTCCCCAAATGAAAAGTTCATAACAGAACTACAACCAGAAAAATGTTAGCTTTATATTATTTTTAACCTTCTTTTATATTTTTAGAAAAGAATACAAACTATCTTTTTTATTTTACATATCCCAGTTCCTCCTCCTTTCATTCCTCCCATTCCCTTCACCTACTAACACACCCCACCCTGATCCACTCCTCAGAGAAGGTAAGGCACATTGTTTGGGGGAAGGTCCGAGGCCTTTCCTACTACTACATCTAGGCTGAGCAAGGTGTCCCTCCAAAGCGAAGAGGTTCCCCAAAATCCAGTACAAGCAGGAGGGAAAAACCCTGATGCCACTACCAGTGGCCCTAGTCTGACCCAGTCATACAACTGTCACCCACATTCAGAGCTTCTAGTTTGGACCTATGCTGGTTCCAGTGGGTGTCCCCATCATGGTCTTGACCTCTTTGCTCATAGTCTTACTCCTCCCACTCTTCAATTGAGCTTTGGGAGCTCAGCCCAGTGCTCTGCTGCAGGTCTCTGTATCTGTTTCCATCAATTACTGGATGAAGGTTCAATGGTGACGTTTAAAATAGTCATCAATCTGACTATAGGGCAAGACCAGTTAGGGTACCTTCTCCTCTATTGCTTAGGGTCTTAACTGGGGTCATCCTTGTGGATTCTGATTTTGATTTGTGTTTCACTTATGGCTAAAGATGTTGAACATTTCTTTAAATGTTATTCAGCTATTTGAGATTCTTCTGTGGAGAATTCTGTTTAGTTCAGTACCCCATATTTTAATTGGATTATTTGGAATTTTGATGTCTTATTTCTTGAGTTCGTTATATATTTTGGAGATCAGTCCTCTGTCTGATATGGGATTGGTGAAGATCTTTTCCCATTCAGTAGGCTGCCTTTTTGTCTTATTGACTGTGTCCTTTGATTTATGGACGCTTCTCAGTTTCAGGAGGTTCCATTTATTTATTGCTGCTCTGAGTATCTGTACTACTGAGGTTATATTTAGGAAGTGGTCTCCTGTGCCCATGCATTGAAGGGTACTTCCCACTTTCTCTTCTATCAGGTTCTATGTGATATAAATCAGGTAGGATTTATATTGAGGTTCTTAATCCATTTGAACTTGAGTTTTATGCATGGGGATAGATATGGATCTATTTGTATTCTTCTATGTGTTGATATCCAATTATTCCTGCACCACTTGTTGGAAATGCTTTCTTTTTCCCATTATATAATTTTAACTTCTTTGTCAAGAATCAGGCGTTCATCGGTTTGTGGACTAATACCAAGGTCTTTGACTCAATTCCATTGGTCAACCTGTCTGTCTTTATGCCAATACCAAGCTGTTTTCAATTGTTGTAGCTCTATAATAGAGCTCATTGATATCAGGGATGGTGATGTGTCTGGAAGTTCCTTTATTATACAGGATTGTTTTGGCTATCTGGAATTTTTCTTTTCTGTATGAAGTTGATTATTGTTCTTTCAAGGTCAGTGAAGAATTGTATTGGGATTTTGATGGGGATTGCATCGAACCTATAGATTGCTTTTGGTAGAATTGCTATTTTTATTATGTTTTTGTCAAACAGATCTTTTACTTCTTTGGTAAGTGTTTCCCCAAGATATTTTATGTTATTTGTTGCTATTGTGAAAGGTAATATTTCTCTGATTTCCTTCTCAGCTTATTATTTGTATATAGGAGGACTACTGATGTTTTGAGTTTATCTCGTATCCAGCCACATCCCTGAAGGTATTTATCAACTGTAGGAGTTCTTTCATATAGTTTTTTGGGTTGCTTATATATATTATCATATCACGTACCAATAGTGAAAGTTTAACTTCTTCCTTTCCAATTCTAATCCCCTTGATCAACTTTTGATGTCTTATAGCTCTAGCCAGAACTTCAACAACTATGTTGAAGAGATATGGAGAGAGTGGACAGCCTTTACTTGTTCCTGATTTTAGTGGAATCGCTTTGAGTTTCTCACCATCTAATTTGATGTTGGCAGTCGACTTGCTGTATATTGCTTTTATTATGTTTAGTTATGATCTTGTATCCCTGATCGCTCCAAGTCTTTTAACAATGAAGGGCTGTTGGATTTTGTAAATGTTTTTTCAGCATCGAATGAGAGGATCATATGTTTTTTTTCTTTCAGTTTATTTATATGTTGGATTATATTGATAGATTTTTGTATGTTGAACCATTCCTGTATCTCTGGGATGAAGCTGACATGATCATGGTGGATGATTTTTTTAATGTGTTCTTTGATTTGGTTTGTCAGTATTTTATTGAGTATTTTTGCATATGTGTTCATGAGTAAGGTTAGTAATTTTCTCTCTTGGTTGAGTCTATGTGTGGTTTTTGTATCAGAATAACTGTAGCCTCATAAAAAGAGTTTGGCAATATACCTTCTGTTTCAATAATGAGGAACACTTTGAGGAGTATAGGTATTAGCTCCCCTTTGAAGTTCTGGTAGAATTCTGCAGTAAAACCATCCAACCTTGGGATTTTTCCTTTTTTCTTTTTTTGGAGGCCTTTGATGACAGCTTCTATTCCTTTGTAGGTTTCAGGTATACTTAAATTATTCACCTGGTCTTGATTTTATTTTGGTACATGGTAGTTATCCAGAAAATTATCCATTTCATTTATATTTTCCAATTTGGGGGAGTATAGTTTTTTGTAGTATGACCGAATGTTTCTCTATCTATTTTCAGTGTCTGTTGGCATGTGCCTTTTTTCATTTCTTGTTTTGATAATTTGGATGTTATCTCTCTGCCTTTTGATTAGTTTGGATAAGAGTTTGTCTAGCTTGTTGATTTTCTCACAGAACCAGCTCTTTGTTTCATTGGTTCTTTGTATCATTTATTTTTTATTGGTTTCAGCCCTCAATTTGATTATTTCCTGTCTTTTCCTTCTCCTGAGTGAGTCTATTTCTTCTTGTTCTAGAACTTTCAGGTGTGCTGTTAAGTCACTGATGTGAGCTTTGTCCATTTTCTTTATGTAGGAACTTAGTGCTATGAACTTTCTTCTTAACACTGCTTTCCTAGTGTCCCAAAAGTTTGCTTACATTTCATATTCATTTTCATTGAATTCTAGGAAGTCTTTAATTTATTTATTTCTTCCTTGACACAGGCATGATTCAATAGTTCACTGTTCGATTTCCATGTGTTTATAGGCTTTCTGGGAGTAGTGTTGTTGTTAAATTCTAACTTTAAACCATGGTGATCCAATAAGATACAGGGGGTTACTCCAATTTTTTTGTGTCTGTGGAATTTTGCTTCATTACCGAGTATGTGGTGAATTTCAGAGAAGGTTCCATGAGGTGCTATGAAAAAGGTATGTTCTTTTGTGTTTGGATGGAATGTTCTGTAGATGTCTGTTAAATCCATTCGAGTCATGACATCTGTTAGTTCATTTATTTCTTGGTTAAGTTTCTATCTGGTATACATGTTCATTGGGGTGAGTGGGGTATTGAAGTCTCCTACTATTTGTGCATGAGGTTTGATGTGCAATTTAAGCTTTAGTAACATTTCTTTTACATATGTGGGTACTCTTGTACTGGGGCATAGATGTTCAAGATTGAGACTTCATCTTAATGGATCATTCCTGTTATGAGTACAAAATATCCTTCTCCATCTCTTCTGATTGATTTAAGTTTGAAGTCTGTTTTGTTAGATATTATGATAACTACACTTGCTTGTCTTTGAGGTCCATTTGATTGGAAAACCTTTTCCTAACCCTTTACTCTGAGGTAATGTCTGTCTTTGAGGTTGAGGTATGTTTCTTGTATATAGCAGAAGGATGGATCTGGCCTTATGTACATTTTCTTAGCCTGTGTACTTTTAAGGGTGAATTGAGTCCATTGATATTAAGAGATAACTATGACCAGTGATTGYTAATTCCTGTTATTTTTTGGTGGTAGTGTTTGTGTGTTTCTCTTCTTTTGCAATTGCTGGTGTCAGGTTGTCTGTTGCCTGTGTTTTTGTGGATATAGTTGTCTTCCTTGGGTTGGAGTTTTCCTTCTTGTACTTTCTGTAGACTGGATTTGTTGATTGGTATTGTTTAAATCTGGTTTTATTATGGAATATCTTCTTTTATCCATCGACGGTGATTGAAAGCTTTGCTGGGTATAGTAGTCTGGGCTTACACCGTGGTCTTTGCAGGACCTTCTAGCTTTCATGGGTTCTATCAAAAAGTCGGGTATAATTCTAATATGTCTGCCTTTATATGTTACTTGATCTTTTATTTTCTTTTGCAGCTCTTAATATTCTTTATTCTGTATGTGTGTCTTTTGATTTTTATATGGTGAGGGGACTTTTATATACAGTCTATTTGGTGTTCTATAAGCTTCTTGTATCTTCATAGCGATATCCTTCTTTAGGTTTGGAAAGTTTTCTTCTAAGATTTTGTTGAATATATTTTTTTAAAGATTTATTTATTTATTATGTATGCAACATTCCTTCCATGTGTGNTGTGTGTGTGTGTGTGTGTGTGTCTTTGAGTTGGAGTTCTTCTACTTCTTCTATCCCTATTATTCTTAGGTTTCATCTTTTCATGATGTTCCAGATTTTCTGGATGTTTTGTGTTACGAATTTGTTGGATTTAATGATTTCTTTGACCAATAAATCAATTTCCTTTATATTATATTAAACACCTGAGATTTTCTCTTCCATCTCTTGTATTCTGTTGGATATGCTTGCCTCTGTAGTTCCTGTTCATTTACCCAGATTTTCCATTTTCAGAATTCCCTTAGTTTGTGTTTTCTTTATTGCCTCTATTTCAGTCTTCAAGTTGTGAACTGTTTGCTTCACATCTTTGATTGTTTTTTCTCTGTTTTCTTTAAGAGATTTATTAACTTCTATTTTTTTTGTTTTTCTTTTCTTCCATTTCTTTAAGGAAATTTTACATTTCCTCTTTAAAGGTCTTCATTATCCTCATAAATTTATATTTAATTTTTTTCTACTTCTTCTGGATTAGGATAGTCAAGTCTTCCTTTTGCATGATCATTGAATTCTGGTATTATCATGTTGATTTTTAGTTTGCTGTATGAATTCTTTCGTTGATGCCTACCATCTTCTCCTTCACTTGGTGTCAGCAGTGTCTTTGTTTCTTGGTCCGATTCCTGCAGTGGCTCTTTGTGTCTTTGGGAACTTTTATTGATCTGCTCTGTACTTTCATTATCTGGGTCTCAAAGAGCCACTGAGGTCTCCCTTCGCTCTCTCTCTTGGCCTGCTCTCTTGGTCTGTTATCTTGATTCAGTCTTTTGGTCCACTCTGTGCAGTCACAGCTTGTACTTAAGAATTCCTCTCATGGTCCTCTTTGTTGGTCCTGTGTAGTTGTAGCTTGTGTTTCAGCATTCCTCTGAGGTTGTGAGTGGTAGGTGGGATAGGAGAGTTTGGGGATAGAGTGGGACTTGTAGGTTTCAGGGTCCGATGGATAAAATGGGGATGTTGGAGCAGCCTACCTGTAGAAAATTCACCTGCTGTTCCTGTCATCTATATTCTCTTCTTCCTCATAGTGCAATATTTATTCTTTCTTGTTTTCCTTTCTACACATTATACTATATGCACTTGTACTGATGTGTATATTGTATGCTAGAATTTCTATATAAGGAAGAGCATATATGGCTTCCTTCTTCCTGTGATTGTGTGACCTCTATTGATCTCAAATATTGTTAGTCTATCAATTTCCCTGTACATTTAGTGATTGTATTTTTTTAGAGTTTATTAGCATTTTATTTTATATATCCAGATTTTCATTACCAATTCATTTACTGATTGATTTCTAGGTTCCTTTCATTTTCTTGCTGTGGATAATAAAGCATCAATAAACAAGGGGGTGAGCATATCTCTCTGTAGTAGGTATTGTGTTCTCTGGGTATATGCCCAGGAGTGAAATAGCTCAGTTGCATGATAGTTCTATCTAAATTTTGGCAGAACCTCCAAACTGATTTCCAAATTGATGTAGTGATTTGCAATCTACCAGCAGTGAACCAAGGTTCTTCTTCCTTTACATCTGGATCATCCTTAAATGCTAACTCTCATGAAGCAACCCTTCCTAATTATATATTAAAGCTCAAACCATTATGCTTGGGTATAGTAAGGGTATAACTGGAATCCATTATTATAAAGATTAAAATCAGAATAAATAAGATGAATCTTCCATAGAAATCATTAATTTGAGGGAATGTTGGAAGTCTTGTGAAGTACCTTCTGTCAAAGATGTTTCACATCTTATATCTAAGGGAAGATACTGAAAATTTTCTTTCAAAAAAACCAAAGTTTATTTAAGGCTATCATAAGAATTGTTGATATTGTGTTTGGAAACTGCAACATGGCTACAGCATATGGAAATAAAACTAATTAACTATACTCAGGATCATGTTTGCCAAGTATTCCATGGCCCTTTTTTATTTAAGAGTTAAATAACTATTGAGTCACTATTTATATATGCAAACCAGAAAAGAATGTTTTTGAAAACTCCCCACAGTGCATATTTTGGACATTGCCTTCATAATTTATTTGAATATTTATTTATTCAAATCCAATCAGATATTTTATTTTCTCTGAGTATATAAAGCATTAGGTCTAATTTTCTTACAGTTGCTTGTAAGGAAATTATTTTTTTAAACAACTTCTCTCTTAAAGCATAACTCACATGTCCATAATTTACTGATGTCCAGGATACATTTTATTCTTTCATTTTTTAATTCAATTTTTGTATTTTACATACCAAACATAGTTCCCCCTCCCTCCCCACCTTCTGCTCCCCAAACTCGACCCCCATCTTCTCCTCAGAAATTGTAAGACATCCCATGGGGAGTCAGAAAATTCTGACATATCAAGTTGAGGCAGGACCAAGGTCCTCATGCTTGTATCCATCCATAAGAAATGGGCTCCAAAAAGCCAATTCATGCACTAGGGATAAATCCTGTCCCCACTGGCAGTGACCCCACAGAGTGCCCAAGCCACAGAACTGTCACCCATATGTATGCAAAGGGCCTAGTTCAGTTCTTTGCAGGTTTCCCAGCTGACAGTCCAGAGTCAGCGAGCTCCAACTAGCTCAGGTCAGCTGTTTCTGTGGGTTTCCCCATCATGATCCTGTCCGTTTTACCCATATAATCCATCCTCCCTCTCTTCGACTAGATACCCAGAGTTCAGCCCAGTGCTTAGCTGTGAATTTCTGTGTCTACTCCCCTCAGTTACTGAATGTATATGATGACAATTAGGGTAGTTGCTAATTTGATTAAAAGGGACGGCCCTGTTCAGGCACCCTCTCCACTATTTCTTGGAATCTTTGTTGGGGTCACCCGTATGGATTCCTGGGAAATCTCCTAGCATCAAGTTTCTCCATAACCCCATAATGGCTCCCTCTGTTCTCCCTCTCTATTCCTCCCCATTTTGATGTTTTAATTAAAGATTTTAATGTGTGTGTGTGTGTGTGTGTGTGTGTGTGTGAGTGAGTGTGTGTTTGCATGTGTGTGTGTGGCTATGGAAGCCAGAAGAAAATGTTGGATTCCCTAGAGGTGCAGGTGGTTGTAAGACAAGCAGCTTGGGTACTGGGAACACTATGGAAGAAAGAAATTCTCTTTACTTCTGAACTGTCCCTCCAATCTCCAGTCAGCTGATATGTTTTAAAAAGTTTAAATATATTTTTGAGATTATTCACCAATGTTTATGGTGCACTTAGCTAGTTCTTAATGTTTTATGATAAAACATCACTATAGTGAACATGTAGATGAACCTGGATCCCAACCTCCGTAGTGGTCAATTATCAGATACCATGCATATTAGATAGTTACATTATGATTCTTAACATTAGCAAAACTACAGTAATAAAATAGAGAACAAATAATTTTATGGCTGGAGTCATCACAACGTGAGGCATGCTATTATAGGGTCACAACATTAGGAAGGCTGAGAACCGATGGAAGGAAACCCCATAACTATCATCAGTTAATCCCCATATCCCACCTGACCTGATGTTCCTGGAATTAGAGAGTTGTGACTGACATCTATCTGAGTCATCTTTCAGGGTTGTCTTAGTCAACGTTTCCATCACTGTGAGAAAATACTGACCAAAAGTAACTTGAGGATGAAAGGGTACTTTGCTGTTTTGTTTTGTTATTTTTCCTCTTTTAGAGCTTTCAGGTCACACTCCATCATGTGGATGTCAGGGTGGGAAGTTGTGCTGGAACCGGAATCAAAAACTGAAGAAGAGGTTACAGAGGACTGCTGCTTACGCCTTAATCCCGATATCTTGGTCAGCCTGCTTTCTTACACCATCCAGTTGAGTCCTCCCACATTTGTCAGTAGGCTTGTCAACAAAATCAGAACGGAGGTGTTTTCTCAATTTAGGTTTCTCTTCACAAATAAATCTGCCTTGTGTCAAATTGACAAAATACCACTAGGACTATTACCTTGTCATTATCATCATTTTATTCTTGTTAAGGAATTATCAGCATTTCATTTATTTTTATTTCTGAATATTATTCTGTTTTACTTGTGACTCTTGTCTTGTTTATTAGTTTGCGGGTCCTGGAATTGTTTCTACCATGTATTGGATATGAGTGATACTTCTGTTTCATAAACAGTCCACCCTTCTCACCTCGCACTGAATAACTTAATGCAAATTATGTGAACTGAAGTCATTCCCCTATGGCCTAATATTCTCATTTCTGTTGTTTAGAGCTTCCCAAATTTTTATTGTAGTGACTAATCGATTATTATGTAAATTAATGTACCATTTCACTATATCATATACTGACTGAATTTACAACTCATCTTAAATAAGATAGGATGACAAGTGATATTAATAAGACCCACAGAATACAGACACATGCCACCTTCACTATGGCAAGAAGAAAAAAATTGCTCTGCTTGTAGAACCCAAAAATTAATATGATAGTGAAAATAATAATTGCTCTGAAAATCTGCTATAAGGTCATCAGGAAGGCTCTTAGGCCTAAGCAAAGGAAATAGGGGTTGTGTAGTGTCTATAAAAAATCCTAAAATAGTGGATGTTAATAAAACATTAAACTGCTTCTAAGAGTTTGAGACTTTTATCCATTACATAAATACAGTTCAGTCTGGACTGAAACTGTAGTGATATTTCATTTGTATTTTAATAAATAAGGCTTGCCTGATGATCAGAGAGTAGAACAGCCTTATAGATCAGGCAGTGGTAACACAAATCTTTAATCCCAATAGCCACACTAGTTTGCCATAGACACCAGGCAGTACATGCCTTTAATCACAGTGCTGCCTGCCTTTAATCCCAGACCTAGAGAGGATTATAAACTGGGAGGAGACAGCTCACAGATACAGTCTCATTCTGAGATTCCTGGAGGCACAATCACCATTTTTAGACTGAGACTGGGGTAGAAGTAAGAGTCTGTGGTTGACTGTTTTGCTTTTCTGATCTTCAGGGTTGAACCCCAATTTCTCATCATTCTGGATTTTTACTAATTGTGCTACATTTGGTGCCCAACGTTTGGGGTACAAATTCATGAAAAAAAATCTTTTGCCAGAGGATCTTCAGACACAGGCACAAGCCAGAGCCTAACCCAAACCTAGCCATGTGGGTTCAGAATGAAATCTAGCACTCCTAGCTCCCATTTGCCCCAGCTTTGCTTCCATGTAAAGATGAAAAAATACACAAAGAATCTGGATACTGTATGTTATTGTGTCGTCATTGTACTGTCTGATTGCTGAGGAAGGAGCAACAGCTACTAAAAGACATTTGAATATAAATGCTGCTGGATTAATCCAACCTATATATTTTGAAAATGTCTTGACTCCAAAATGTAAGTCAAAAGGTATGTTATTTTGGAAAAGAGGCTTTGCTTTTGTTTACACAGGAAGTGAAAGGTTGTGGATACATTAATGGATAAGAAAAATAAGGTTTGATCAAGGAAGACTCCCTGAAATATCTCTAAAAAGAGCAGATGGCCCAGATGATCCAACATTTCAGAGCATATCTGTTGCAGCTTTCTCTGAGTTCTACATCAAGAACAGCTTCAAGACTGTTGGCTGAGATGATCCAGCCTCATAGAATTCTTCAGTCAGGATTTGACCATAATTCTAAGTTTTCTCTGGGTCCCCATAAGATTATCAGTTCCCCCAGTCAGAGGTTTTTCTTTGTTTACTGTGTCAGTTACAAGTTATTATGATAAATGATAAAGAAAAAAAAAGCTAAACAAAAGAATTAGATTCAAGTTTCTTGTTTTGAAATAAAGGGGGATATGGATAAGATAGGATGAAGGAGTTGATTATGCAATCTACATTGAAGAGAAAAAGGGAGGATATAGATATGATAGATAAAAAGGAAGATTTTTAAATCTAGTTTTAGAAAACAATTACTAGTTTTAAATGTTTTACATTGGACTGGACTCTTGTATATTGCATACAAATTTTGTATGTTGATACAAATTTGAGATTAATTTTGTTAGAATGTACTATACATATATTTCTAACCTTATTCAAGGTATTGTACGTATACAGCTCATTTAATAATGTAATGCAAATTTCTAACCCTCAAAAATTATTATTGCCAACTGTTCAGGATAATAAGGAATGCAGATTAGTAATTAATTACTTATGATTGAACTTGAAGTCACATTAGGTATGCATTCAAGGTCAAACAGATATATTTTAGGTAGACATGTCATCTTCAAACACTTCAGAGATCTATAGAATATGGCATTTAAGATACTTTAATAACATAAGTTCTTTTTTATGATAATGAGGTATGTCTGATCCTGTTATCACCAATATACTTCAGAGTAGATAATGACTATTGAAGAAACTCCACATAGAGTTTATTTTCTTTGTGGCAAAAGTGAGCCATTGAGCAAGAAAATTCCCCTGCTTTGAATACTTACAATATGTTGTCCTAATTAGACAAATAGGAAACAAAAGAAAGTGCCAAACATTGTCAAGAAAAGGAGGGACAGCCCTTCAGAATATCCTGCATCACAGAAAAGTCTGTCAGATATGCTAGACCTGTAGGCCAAAGACTGATGCCCTGATGTTGCAGAGGGACTTTATGTGATTGTCCAGGAAACCAGCTGTTTCTGCCATTTCTCACTTTTTTGAGGGGGAAGTTGCTTTCTTGAACTTCCTGCTTTCTTAGTTACTATTATTTTCTTCTTATGTCTCAGGGAGTGAAATATTAGATTGTTAAAGTTCACCAGATAAATTAGGTACAAGATTTTTGACTCACCAAGAAGGGATAGATACAGAATATTTTCTCTGAATTTGTCAAATGCAAATGGACTAGACACTGTTGATATATTATTTATTGCCTGTATATACTGTATATAGTCATTGCACTTATTTTATATAGTTTTCCTGTATTCATTATAGCCCCCTTCTTTGTTTTAGAACAAAAGGAGAAATGTAGTAATACTTCATTTTGTTTTAATAAATAAAGCTTGCCTGAAGTTCAGAGAGTTCAAAGATCCACTGGTTAGCCTCAGAGATAAGGCAGTGATATCATACACCTTTAATCCCAATAGCCACATTGTTCATCATAGAAGCTGGGCAGTGCCTCCTTTAGTCCCAGTTGTGCACATTCCAGCCCTAGAGAGGAATATAAAAATGGAGGAGACAGCTCACAAACACAGTCTCTTTATGAAATTCCTGGAGGCAGAATCCCCATTTTCAGACTGAGGTAAAGGGAAGACCATGTGGTTGGCTGTTTTGCTTCTTTGACCTTCAGGTTGAACCCGAATTCCTCTCTCTGAATTTTTATTAGTTGTGCTTCATGAACATTATCTTACATTTACACCTCTATGGTTGTCATTTTTTTCTTCTAGATGAGCCTCAGTATCTACAGCATAGCCAGTAACCATCCTCAAGGACTCTAGATGAATAATGAATATTGATGGGTCAAGTATGCAATGTGTGGTAAAAATAGATGCAGCTAAACAAAGTGAAAATTGCTGTATAGAAATGATTGTCATCTCTTTTCTGGTCACAGTTGTCAAAACCAAAAATGTTCCATTGAAGTTTTACTACCTCTGAACAACTTTGAGTAGATTCAATGACCAGCCAATAAAGTCTTCCAGAATTATTCTGTGCAAGAATTTAAAATAGAATCATTTTAATAAGGGGAGGTGTGGTCTGCTGTCTGAGTCTGAAAGGCAGACGCAATTGAGTGATAAAGCCAATTTCCCTGGCTGTTTGCAGAGCAATAACTCTTTCCAAAGAAAAAGATTTTGTAATTCCAGTATGTCTGTGTGGAATGCTGTGATATAGCATTAATCCTTTCAAGGATTAGCTTTATTTTTGTCTTCTTGGTAGGAAATTGAAGCCTAGTTAAAATTAATCAGTAGAGAATATAAT
This sequence comes from Bramus lutescens, assembly GCA_001685075.1. Classification (NCBI taxonomy): domain Eukaryota; kingdom Metazoa; phylum Chordata; class Mammalia; order Rodentia; family Cricetidae; genus Bramus; species Bramus lutescens. The sequence goes on along the minus strand of LOEQ01004351.1, from coordinate 175,398 downwards.
CATTCTTAAATGTTAATTGTTTTAAACTCCTCTTTATCCAGTGTGCTTCTTTTCCTCTGTGTTTTGCTTTGAAAGTTTCTGACAATAACTTTTAAGGGGTAGCTTAGCTACTGCTTGTTTAGATTTAACAATTAGCATTTTATCACAATCAATTTTTATTCTCTGGACAAAAATAATATCACAGGCACAGTGATGGATGGTTGAACACATAATTAGATAACAGAAGAGCGACAGGTGGGATGGATAGGAATAGGTTAAGAGATGTTTTTATGGAATTATTTAAAATGATCTAACAAGTGTCATTAGACATTACTGTAAAGCATTCTACATAGAGTTTCTAAGACTAAGTATAATCCTCCACAGAACTTTAAGTTATCACACTTGACAAATCTCTTGTGCAAATATTATATTCATTTATGATCTTAATTAATTATATTAATCAAATAATTAATTCATATTTTAAGTCTTATGATTTCCTAAACTGTGTTATTTATAGTGGTATTCCATTGAGCCATGTTGCAACCTACTATTTGAATGAAATTAAATTTTTAAGACTGTTACCTATGTTATGTTAACTAATCTATGTTTCTGTTATTTTATTTTATTCTTAGTAATTACAAATATTTTTTGGTATATTTCTACATATTTATTCTTAGAAAGTTTCTAAATTTAATAATTTCATTTTCTTCTTGATTATTTTTGAATATTATATAGGCAATATTTCCTATCTCAACTCATAGCATATAAATTATTAATGTATTTAGTACCTCCCAAAGTGTTACTATTGGAAAGTATATTTGTATATGTATATATAGAATATACATATATTCTGGATCTTGTCAAATATATTGTTCAATGTTTTGCCATCTTTAAAAGAATTTAATAATCAATTCTTTTTTCAATTTTACCAGTAAAATCTATTTGAGTTTAAACCTATATCCTATATACTCATAAATGTTGAAGTGTGTGTGTGTGTGTGTGTGTGTTATGTACATACACTCGCTGATGTATACACCAGTTGTGTGCACATGTTTTTATGTGTGTGGAAGACAGAGTTGACTTGTATGTATGTGAACATGTCGTGTGTGTATGTGCTCTGGTATGCACACATTCACATGTGGCTCTGCTCATGTGTTTGGAGGCCAGAGTTGTCATCTTCATTTACCGCACAGTTCTATTGAAACAGTTTCTTTTACTGTGCTCATCACTTGAAGCTTCTGCCTCACTAACAAGGGTATTGCAGAGATTTTGGGGGGTACTGGAAATGTTCATGTTTGTTGCTATGTACTTTAATTACTGAGCCTCATATCAATTTTGAGCCACTATTTTCAAACTCAACATTATGTTTGATTATTAGTACTTGGTGGTGGAAATTATACTCCAAGCCTCACATATGCTGAGGATGTGCACTACCACTTTAGACTATATTCTATCACCCAGACAACTTCAGATCCAACTTGAGCCTGACTCTACCTAATAGAAACTCTTCTACAAGGACATTGCTCCTTAAATTGGAAATGACTTTTAGAAACAAAACTCAAATCCTATATATTACTATTTACACTGAGATATAATATTTTCCAAGGTATATCATTATGCAGAGTTGGGAATTATATTTTAACAAATAATTTATTTTTCTGATAACCAAAATTGTGATTTTTATTAAATTTTTTAATTCACTTTATTATCGCATGATTTTTGTAATTTAATGAGGAAATTGATGCCAAGGAACTTAATACATTTACTTATTTATTTAGAAAACCCTATAAATATGTTTTCATAATAATCATATTAATTACACTATCATCAAAAGTTAAGGAGTTAAGTTAAGTAAAGTTAAAGTAATTTTCGGGATGTTAGAAAACATCCATCTCAGATGAATCCACACAGGAATTTCAAGCAGCCATTCAAATTACTTTCCTCTTTATATTTAAGCCAAATACTGGTGGTCACTTTTCTCAATATTTAAAGTTATATATTTTGCTAACTTAAGATATTTTTCTTTTTCTTTTCTTTTGTCTTTATTTCGTGTGTGTGTGTGTGGGGGTGTTTTGAGACAAAGACATAAAATGTATTTCAATATAGCTTGGAATTTGCTATTTAACCAGACTTGCCTCAAAGTTGTCACAATTCTCCTGCTTCTTCTTCCTGAATATGAGATTAAAAACATATATCACTATGCCTGGATTGATTTAATTCCTTTTTGGAGATGCATCTGGAAGATCAAACCTGTAATTCAAGCACTTGGGAGGCTGATATTTAATAATTCTCTGGAATTTAAAATCGTCCTGGACTACATAATGATTAGAGGGTCACCATGGGCTAGTGTGAGATCTAGTCTCATAGATAAATGTATGAACAAATAGAACCTTAAGCAACAACACAATCTTTAATATGAAGAACATGAATATCTTTCAAACATCAGAACTGCTCTTTGCTAAGTTCTGTTCTCCCAGATTTTGGTACTCCTAATGACTTTGTCCCAGTGTGTCTTAATCTGACAGTTTAATACTGAACAACTTATAATAAACATATTGACCTTAGTAACATTTTTAAAGAAGAGACACCTAGCAATACATTTCTGTATTTATTGCTCAATTTGTTTGGCAGTTTGATTTTTGATTTGCCAAGTTAATTACATACCCTACATATGAGTTGGGGGCATATATTCCCTGAAAGTATCTTCTGATTGTGAGTATTTAAAGATGATTTCAATATTGACAAGTTATGTGACTGGTTTATGGCTCAATTATGTTTTAAAAACCTAATGAGAAAGCCAGAGTACTACTTACCAGAAAACAACTAACAGAATACATTCTACAATGTAGTATTTTCATAGTTATTGGCCATTTAAGATTGCATCAAAGCTACCAATGGACCTCGTTAGAATTCAGAAAGTGAACTCATAAATTATTCTGGAAGCAAGACTCATCATTAATACATTAAAATAATGTTTCTGAATAAACATTATTCATTATTTATTTTATGATTAATTTTTCAAATATGCAAAATGAATTTATCAACTTACATCTTTAGCTCCATTAGCAGAGGTTGGATTTGCAGAGTCTGAGATTATTTTAATCAATTCATGAACCAAAGAAAGTCATTTAAATATATTTCCCTGGAGGTGAAATATGTTATTGTGAATGAGTATAAGGTAAGCTGAAAAGTTTGTCATTAAAATACTTTCCAGAAATGCCAGCAATATAAACTTGGATAGAACCTATTTTCAATGAATTAAGAAAGTGTGAAATTTAAATATATTTGGAGATGGTTTCATTTCACATAATAAATCATGCATGTAAATGAATCGCAATGCTTTAAATAAAAACTATAATTTAATGGAATTCTTTGCAAATATCTTGCATATAGGTATATTTGGTAATTAACTGAAATATTTTGTGATGAAATTTACCTTGAATATGAAAAATCTATTGAACTATATAGCATATGTACATTCTGTTTGCCCACTATGAATCAGAATCCAAGAAATATTTGTACTATTGGATAGTTTGCATGTCATTGTAAATAATTTGCCCTCTCTGCACACTATTTTAAATGTCTGACTTTAATTTACTTTGCTTAAAATCATATTTGGTATGTTTGGAAAGTAAACATTGGAGTCAAAAAGATTTTGAAATTAATTTATATTCCAATCTAAGCTAAAAATAGAAAGAAAAAAATGGTAACAACACATTAGAAATCATTATATTATTATATCCCTTGAGCAGAATAATACTAGCAGCTTTCCTTCTAGGGCCATGCTATCTAGCCGCAGGTTCTTGACCGCATTGACATTTTCTTTAAGTGAAGGACGCTTAAAAAAATCCCACACTAGCTCAGAATTGAATATAATAGAGGGTTATCTATTTATAGGTAGACTCACAGATCACAATCCTCTTCTGGAATGAGGAACAGCAACCGAATCCCGCAGTCAGAAAAGAGGCAAGATACATCCTTTACATCCACATAAATAGTATAAGAGGCCATGCCCAAGTGGGAGGGTAACTTAAAAGCTACTGGAGGTAGGAATTCCTACAGCATTTAAGTGGTCTTAAATCCAAATAAAATTTAGTTGGTTACTCCCAAGACATTTGAGACACTACTGCACAGTAGGATGTATCTTGACAATAAGGCTGTTATTTTATCTCCCAGGGCTCACAACTGGCGGAGATTAATGAATACATTCTCCCCTAGAATTGTGCATAGTATCTTCCAGTACGATGAGCTCTAGCCAGTCTGAATGAAGCTTCCAGTGGATTTCCAGATATATTTCCTCATGCTCTGTGACACAATATGTGATGCTGATAGTAACATGCTCTTATCAACATCAGGGATGTAAGCAAGAGCACTGGCAATGCCCTGCAGTGTTTGGAGGATCTATGGTATTCCATTGGTCAGCCACTCAAAAAGAAGTAACCTATTCTTTAAGGTTATTTTTGCCATACAGTATATCTACTCTTATCTAAGGTATTGTACCAATACAGCTTATGTAACAGTATAAAATTCTAGTCCTCAAATGTTATTTATTTGTTTATTTATTTTGGTTTTTGTTTTTGGGTTTTTGGTTTGTTTGTTTTGAGACGGGGTTTCTTTGTATCCTTGGAGCCTGTTTTGGAACTAGATCTTGTAGACCAGGCTGGCCTCAAACTCACAGAAATCCACCTGCCTTTGCCTCCGAAGTGCTAGGATTAAAGGCATGTGCCTCCACCACCAGACTATTAAAAGTTATTACTACAAACTCTTTAGGCCAATTAAGAAATGCAGGTTTATACAGGTTCATAGTCATTTGTAACAATCAAATTTGTGGCCCTGTTAGGTATGTTTTCAAGGACAAACAGATACATTTTAAATAGATTTATGGTCTTCAGACACTTCAGATATCTACAAAATATGGCATTTAAGATGTTTTAATAATAATGTTTTTCAACACAGTGAGACACGTCTGCTCATGGCAGCACCAATTTTGAAGTAAACTTCAAAAAGGGATTTGGGGCATTGAAGAGCCGTCATATGGAGTTTGATTTTATTTTGGCAAAGCTAGCTATTGGGCAATAAATTGCCCTGTTCTTGACTGCCAACAGTATGCTGCCAAAATTGGACAAAGTGGAAACAAAAAATGGTGACTACCAAACATTGCCCCAAAAAAGTAAAACAGTCATTCAAAATTCTTGCTTCACAGAAAAGTCTGTAGGATATTCTAGGCTTGTAGTCTGCATATGGACACCATAACATTGCAAAGGAACCTTGGGTGACTGTCCAGTATGTCAGCTGTCTCTTGCATTTCTATACTTTTGAAAGATTTTTGCTCTATACTTTCTGTTACTCAGGTAACATTATCTCCTTCTCAGGTTTTTGTGTTTATGATGGGGTTGAAGACTAGATAGTTATAGTTACAGTTTTCCTTGTTTTAAAATTGAGAAAGAAACTCACAAAAATGTGTAAAGTGTGTAAGATTGAAAGGCAGAAAAGCTTAGATAGGGGTTTGTCAATCTTGTTGATTTTCTCAAAGAACCAGCTCTTTGTTTCATTGATTCTTTGGATTGTTTTCTGTGTTTCTATTTTGTTAATTTCAGCCCTCAGTTTGATTATTTCCAGTCTTCTACTCCTCCTGGGTGAATGTGCTTCTTTGTTTTCTAGATCTTTTAGGAGTGATGTTAAGTCTCTCATGTGAGCTTTCTCTGTTTTCTTTATGTGGGCACTTAGTGCTATGAACTTTCTTTTTAGCACTGCTTTCATAGTGTCCCATAGGTTTGGGTATGTTGTGGCTTCATTTTCGTTGAATTCAAGGAAGGCTTTAATTTTTTTTCTTTACTTCTTCCTTGACCCAGGGGTGGTTCAGTAGTTGATTGTTCAGTTTCCATGAGTTTGTAGTCTTTCTGGGGGTGGAATTGTTGTGAAATTCTAGCTTTACTCCATGGTGATCTGATAAGACACAGGTGGTTATTTAAATTTGTTTTCTATCTGTTGATGTTTGCTTTGTTAATGAGTATGGGATCAATTTTCGAGAAGTTTCCATGAGGTGCTGCGAAGAAGGTATATTCTTTCCCGTTTGGGTGGAATGTTCTAAGAAAATTGGGAATCAACCCACCTCAGGATCCAGCAATACCACTCTTGGGAATATACTCAAGATAAGCCCAATCATACTACAAAAGCATTTCTTCAACTATGTTCATAGCCGCATTATTTGCAATAATCAGAACCTGGAAACAACCTAGATGCCCCTCAGTGGAAGAATGGATAAAGAAAGTGTGGCACATCTACACATTAGAGTACTACTCAGCGGTAAAAAAACAATGACATCTTGAATTTGACATGCAAATGTAGAGAAGTAGAAAACACTATCCTGAGTGAGATAACCTAGACCTAAAAATACAAATATGGTATGTACTCACTCATTAGTGGATTCTAGCCACAAACAAAGGACATTGAGCCTATAGTTTGCGATCCTAGAGAACCTAAGTATTAAGGTGATCCCAAACAAAAGCATATATAGATCCTCCTGGAAATTGGAAGCAGACAAGATCTCCAGGAAGAAGTTGGGAGCATGGGGGTGGGGTGGGGTTGGGGGAAAGGGAGAGAGAAGGGAGAAGGGGAGGGTTGGGGAGAGCTTGGGGGAGTGGGATGATTGAGATGGAGGAAGGATGGATATGGTAGCATGGAAGAAGATATCTTAATTAAGGGAGGCATTGTGGGGATGGCAAGAGGCTTGACCTTAGAGGGGATCCCAGATATCCACAGGGATGTCCCCAGCTAGGACCCTTGGCAGTGGAGGAGAGGGTGCCTTAATTGGACTTGTCCCATAGTCAGACTGATGAATATCTTGCATATCACCATAGAACCTTCTTCTGGCGACGGATGGAGATAGAGATAGAGACCCACATTGGAGCACTGAACTGAGCTCCCAAGGTCCAGTTGAAGAGCAGAAGGAGGGAGCCCATGAACAAAGAAGTCAGGACCACGAGGGGTTGACCCACCCACTGAGACAGTGTGTCTGAACTAATAATGGGAGCTCANCAAAGCCAGCTGGAATGGGACTGAAGGAGCATGGGATCAAACTGGACTCTCTGAATGTGACTGACAATTGGGGCAGACTGAGAAGCTAATGATAATGGCACTCGGATTTTTCTCTATGGCATGTACTGGCTTTTTGGGATCCTAGTCTATTTGGATGCATACCTTCCTAAGCCTGGATGGAGGCAGGAGGGCCTTGAACTTCCCACAGGGTATGGTACCCTGCCCTCTCTTAGGACTGGAGGGGGAGAGGGGAGGGTGAGCAGGGGAGGGGGAGGGAAGTGAGAGGAGGAGAGGAAGTGGAAATTTTGATTCCTAGTATTAATAAAGTAATAAAAAAGTTATACCTGAAAAAAAGAAAGACACAAAAGCTTAAGTTGTTCACTCAAAAAATGTTTTGAGGTCTAAAAAGATTGTGTTGGGTTGATAATATATCTTAGGATGGAAAATAAGTTAGATACAAAATTTTGGACCCACCAAGATAAAATATATAATCGATGATTTTCTCTGAATTTGCCAAATGCTAATGAATTGGACATTGTGAATGCAATTTTCACCTGATAATTGTTGTTATTGGATTTTTTTACTGCATTAGAGTTAAAACCTTTTCTTTTTATTTAGACAAAAAAGTAAAAGGGTGTAGGATATTCTGATTATACTCTGACACCCCAGAGACCGAGAATTAAGTTTATCTTAATCAGAGGGCAGAGCTAGGTACTAGCTGACTGACCAGAATTAGCCATAGAGGTTTTGGAGGACCCAGAACACATGGAAAAACACAGGAAGTAGTAGGGAGGGATTTAGAAAGTTTGGTGTGCCCTTTTGGATCTCTGATCAATCAGGTTTTACCCTGATATCTGATTCCCAAGTTTTAATGATAAAAGAATAACTTAGATAAATATTTTATACCATACATTTAATTTGAGTAAGGTATTGTCCCTTCATTATAGGTAACTTTATATACATTCCTTATATATGTATATGGATTCTACAGCAATAGGATTTTCTATGGACTTTTCCCAAGATCCTAGTGTTATTTATTCATCATCTGTTTGATATTCAGAGAAACTTCTTGCAAATGACCCACAAGTGATCAACATTCAGAGAACTTAAGACTTCCAAGTGCTCAGTCCTAAGTGGGGTATTTAAGTCAAACCACTATTCTCAAGGTTCAATGGTCTATGAGAACTGGGAGTGGAAAGATTGTAAAAACCAAAACTGATAGCTGAGTTCAACGAAACAGTGCTTTCCTGACACCACACGGAGGATTCATCTATGAACTCATTGCAATTGCATAAGATTGCACAAACACAAACCAGACATAATCCAAGTATGGAGGAGAGGAGTTGAGTAGGAAGCCCCACTCCACTCCTACCTAAAGAGCTACTGGGATTGGAGAGCCACTGGAAGAGATAAAGTCAGATGTCTTCAACAGTGTGGTACTTGCTACATTAACCACACTTCACAGCCCATGATCTTAAGTGGTCAGCTGACACAGATTGGACCCTATGGGGTAGGGAGAAAGAGAAGGGATGGAGAGACGGGGGGGAGGGAGGGAGGGACGGAGGGACGGGAGGATAGAGGAAGAAGGAAGGAGGAGTAGGAGGAAGAGAAAAGAGATGAGGAGGAAGAACATAAAGTTCAGTAGCTAGAAGTGGATATATGAGAAAAGTTGGGGACAGAAGGATAAATATAATTTAAAAAATATATTGGATGAGGTTCACAGAGAATTAAAAATAGTATCATACAAAAAAGTACAAAAATAACAAATGTTAAAAATACCAAATGTGTGCAAAAGTTGGTGCTGAATTCTGATAACTGTACTTGAGACAATTCTCAATTCAGGAGCATATTTTTTTCAACATCCCAAAAACAACCATTGCAAAAAGCAAAATAATAAACAAGCAAAACATCAAAAAGAACAAATATATTTAAGAATTTTTAATAATGAAAGTAATTCATGTGTGTCTATGATTATACCAAGCCTGTAATATTTGTGTATTACAAGCAAAATACAGAAACAAAGTTCTGTCTCATTTAACAAGTCCTTCTGAGGGTATCAAGTATTTTAGCACATTTGAAAGCGCTTTAAAAGATGTTTTACTTAAAAGAAATAAGTGAATATTTAAAAAATTTCTGATTTTTAAAACATAACATTTTAAACTGTTTTGAGTTTAACAAATATTTAATGTAGCATGGTAGCTGCAATTAATAGCCATGTGGGGTATCATTAAGAATCACTGAGAATAAGGGCTGTAGGCATATCTAACTATTCCCTTTTACATAGAATGTTTATTTTAGACTAAAGTATATCTGACTTTAAAGCTTTTGCACACCTAAAGTTTCTAGAATATTTTCCAAACTTTTCAATCAAAATTGGTCTATAAATCTTCCTATAGATGACACGATTTATATTTCCGTTTCTGCAAAATCTCTTTTTAACATAAGCCAAAGATTGTGCCTCTGCATAAATGCCTTGGCAAGTGTCAGCAGACAAAATATTCCCTTGGATAAATCCTTCACTTGCAAGGAAAGTGTTCAAGAGGCTCCATAAAAAGGAGTTTGGAAAGTTTTGTTCAATCTTCATTGTGCAGCAAAAGCAAGTCAAAAAAAATATGGTTTTATTGGTCTGAATACAGCAGCTGTAAAATCCTCTGCACCCCACACACTGGAATATTATGCCTAGAAGTTTGGAAGGGGTGAACAGAGGTGAGGTCGAGCTGATGGTTGCAAGAGTGCTTCCCTCTCGGCCACGAGGGTACTCTTACAATGAGGGGAAAGCACACTCAGACTTTGCAAATTCCTTTTGACATGGTCTACTCATGGGTCTTTAGGAATGAGAGTTGACACAAAGTGTTTTGTTTGAATTAATTTTCCTTCTTGGATATACAAATTTGAAGAGAATTAATGCCTCAACATAAAGACACCAACTCGTAGCATTAGGACAAATAAATAGTTCATCAACTTATCTGCCCTCGTTTCCCGCTCTATTGATGACATGCAATATTATTCTGACAAGAATGTGTTCTGAAGTTACCACACACAAATTTTTTATATTTAGAAAACATCCTTCCTTTTGAGGAGACGAATCAGTGAAATTGTGAAACCTAAGAAAATTGGAGTCTCAATGGAAATTTCTTTCTTTCCTGAGAACCTTTCATAAAATCAAATCAGTATGTAATTAACACACCATTGTCTGAAGGAACAGGCAAAGAATTCTTGGTAATCATAAGTACATCCAGGTAAATGCACTCACTTGCTCAACAACACTACAGTGCTTGATTTTGTTTTTCCAATTAGCAAAGAAAGATCCTTTTGACATAACATTTCTTGATTTTAGAAGCTGTTTTTAATTCTGGGTTCAACAACAGTTTCAGGGCACTCACACATATTGAACATCTCTGATAACCATCTTAGATCTGGTCTGTAGTGAGCAGCGTGGAGCCGCACCTTAAAGATGGCGCTGGCTTCCACCCCTCGTGATCCCGAAAGCGAGTGCTCTCTGTGATAAACAACTCCATATATGGCTAAAGCCAGAATCATGCTGTNTCCATTATTAACAAGGTCCTGAATAAACTGCTTGCAAGAAGAGCTCAGGTGTTGTGTCATCCTTGCTGGTCGAGGGTGGTCGCGACACACTGGTCCATTTTATTCACTCCTTCTTTGTGCTTGTCTCATTACATAAAATCAAAATTCCCCTGCATCTATTTCTTTCCCCATGTTCTGAAGCAATGTTATCAATAGAAAGCACTTTAATTCGTTCTATGCATTTCCCTTAAAAGAAATATTTACTGTGTTGTTGAAATGTCCAGGGACTGTTGTGATGTACATGTAGCCATAGTCCAGACTCCTCACAAAAATTCTGAGTATGATAATTGTACATCCTTTTTTAATGAAGACACTTATTCATAATGTTTAAGTAATATGTTTTATGCAACAATTACGTTTATAGGGCTGGAGAGATGGCTCGGCGGTTGGGAGCATTGCCTGCTCTTCCGGGGATCCTGAGTTCAATTCCCAGCAACCACATGGTGGCTCACAACCATCTGTAATGAGGTCTGGCTCCCTCCTCTGGCCTTCAGGCATACACACACAAAATATTGTGTACATAATAAATAAATAAATATTTTAAAAAAACAACTATGCTTATAACTCAAATTTTAATGCAGAACTATCTAATCCTAAAATTGATAATTTTTACTAGTGTACAAATACATTTGCATTAACAGTGTCTTTTCTATGTTGGTACAAAATCAATACTAGCAGTGGTCAAAGCTCACATGCTTAGTGTTGTTCGCCATGAACTTTGCTAGTACTGCACTTGTATTCTCTTACCATTCATTTATTTAACCAAGTGAATTTTGTTCTTTTACATTCACCATGTTTGTGAGCAATCCTTATTTTTACAGGAGTTTCACAGTTTCCCAATTTCAAAAATTAAATACAGGTATGGCAGAAATGTATCATAAATTTAGCAATAGTGAATAATTGTTTCTTTGTGGACCTGTGTGCATACCCTTATCTACTTTTGTAAAGAGAAATATTATTTATTATTTTGGTTACTTATTCATTGATCTTTTCCTTTAGGGTGCTAGAGATTAATCTCAGGATTTTGTGTACATTTTAAAGTCTAGTTTCTTGAGTTCTTTATATATTTTGGAGATCAGACCTT
>LOEQ01004351.1:122560-163665 GCA_001685075.1 Bramus lutescens | reverse complement strand
AAGATCTTCTCCCAATCAGTAGGTTGCCTATTGGTCTTAATGACAGTGTCCTTTTTTCCAAAAGCTTCCCAGTTTTAGGAGGTCCCATTTATTCATTGTTGCCCTTATTGTCTGTGCTGAACTCTTACACTGCAGTGTCGAGAATAGAAACTGTGAAACTCTACACAAAGTGCTGGAGTACAGCCTTACTATATGTGATCACCAATTAAGAGTAAATTCCCAAGAGAACACACACTACAGAGCTGGAACTGAAAGTGAGCTAAGCATCTCAAAGTTCACTAAGGAATTCTATAGGAAAAGGAATTATATCTGGATCAATGCATTACTCTTTATGTGTTTTTTCCCAGTCCTGCATCAAAGTGTTCTGTTTCTGTGTGTCTTTTTTTCTTTTCCATAAATATCCGAGGGAAATCACTACCAGATTTGAATAGGAATGCGATGCAAGTAATGAATGCTTGATTATTAGGGATTGAGCTACTTGAGAGATTTTAGGAGGTGTGGACTCATTACAGGCAGTGTCGCTGAATGTGATATTTGGGATTTAAGAAGCCCAAGCCAGCCCCAGTAGCTCTCTCTCTTCCTCATGTCTGTGGATCAGGATGTAGAACTCTCAGCCTCTCCAGCACCATATCTGTCTTTTTGCCAACATGGTCCCTGCCATGGCAATTATGAACTAAAGCTCTGAACTATAAGCAAATTCCAATTAAATGCTTTCCTTCATAAGAATTGCCATGGGTGACGCTGTCTTTTCAAAGCAAAAGAACGCTAAGACAATCATCACAGATTGTAAGAACTTTTTTCCTTGTGAACAAAACTAAGTACCTATAGTTCTTTCTTCATTTAAGGTTTCATCAGAACAATAAATTACCTTCATGTGGAAACATTTAAGAAAATTTAATAAAGAAATAGTTACTATCATAGGTATAAGAAAAAACAGCAGAAATGTGAAGTGTCTGTGGTTTAGCAACAAGATGTCCCACCCTTAGAATTTAATGCAAAAACAGAATAAATTAATAAGAAACAATAAATCTTTACTATAGGGTTGCATTCTGCAGTGAAAGTAGAAAGTATCCTTTAATCCTAAAATGGAGAAGAAGAGTTATAACTGGGCAGAAAAAGTAGGAATATTTCCAAGTAATGTATGTTTTAGTACAGATCATAAATATTCCAGTGGACCCTAAGAGACTCAAAATTTTAAATAGCTGCCAATGATTGATGATTAGGTCATCTGCTCAGAAAACTTAAGAGAGTTCCTGTTTTCTACCTATCTATCAGAAAAGATAAGAATTATCTTTCTCAATAGCCTAATGTTGGAGACAATCTCTCAAGATCCACTACAGAATCCCTAAATCAGGAGAAAATTTAAAAAAAAAATTTCTTCAATGGAGCCTCATTGAGTATACAAACCAGTCTTAAGGCCAGGCCTTATGCTCAGAAGAAGATGGACAATAGAAAATGCATTCAATGGAATTTTTGGAGGTTCTTTTTCTCATGATGCTTTGTGGGGGCTTTTTTCACTACATATCTTTCATATATACATTATGGTTTCTGGCTTTTTGTTTTTACGGTATTTCCCTATGTGCAAATAAGTGTATCTATGAATCTGTATATTATTTGATCTTTTCCTTTGGCTCTGTTTCTCATGCTTGCTTGTTTGTTTGGTTTGGTTTATTTGTTTTAATTTCCTCTAACTTCAATCTACATAGAGTCTCCTCTGAAGGATTTTCTACTAATTTAAATTCTCTTTTCCAAAATCACTGTAAACAAAATGAGGAAGTTAGATATTTTACATTCCATTGCTCACTATTTGCGGCAGGTAGATAAGGGTATATTCAAATGTTCCTGTTCTGATCCTGACAGGCATATTGTCACCACCAACATTAGCGGCAAATGACCCTCAATAAAAGGTGAATAAATAAATGACTGGCACTTCAAGATGTGTGTGGCCAAGTCCCACGTTCCTCCTTTTCTCTTCTGAAGTATCCTAAAAGCCGATGCCCAGACAGCAACTTCTGATTTCCAGAGAGCCCACGGTGTATACTAGAGACTTCAGCCAGCTTTCGTAACACTGAAATATTCTCATTATTGTAGTTGATTAATACTGTGAAACTCTTGGTTATCATTGTATTGTCATTCCTGATGCATGTGTACCCTCACCCTGTGTTGAATTAACACAGATATTTAACAAGTCATGTTCAATTGTTAGAATGAATCGTTTAATCTGCCACTCATGCACTATTCAGAGTGACCTGTAGTTTATGCCTGTTTACATGTTGTATGCAAAGTCATTTGAATAGTCTCTAAAGTGCATGATATTATCTACATTTTGCTCCTATGCCTGTAAAGACTGAGTGCAGCAACAATACAACAAACCCAGTTCTAAGCTTGCTGAGTACCACCCAGCAGTTAAACATACTCAAATTCCAAACTCAGGCCAATATTTGAAGATTATCGTGATATTAAACATTAATTTATAAAAGAAAAAATGATAATGTAGCAACTTCTGAGAGTGTCAAGAAAAATAACAAGAATCCAGGAGGTATGAAGCAATTTAACAAGACATATTTCTATTTATCAGTTTTGAAGTGCCTGTCTATATATACAAAAAGAAAATATTTCCTTCACAGCAAAACCACTTTAAGTGATGTACATGGGAGTAAGGATTGTATGCAAGATCATTGCTCAGATAAGGGTTTCAGGGTTTCTCCTCTTACTAACAGATATGGCATAAAGCTGTACATGTCCAAGAGGTCAGAAGTGACAGCACAGAAATATCCCAGAGTGACAGCCAGCACAGTATGCTTATCAGAATCAAGTCAACTGCATTTGGGAAAAAAAAAACCAGGCTATTTCAAGTGTATTTAGTAATTTGATAATTTGTGAATAGAATTCATAGAGTGAGTTTAAGCAGTATTCTAAAGTTTCTGGGATGTAGTAAAGAGATGACTTCTTATCAAGTAAGAGGTCTCATCCAAGTTTCTTTCTTTTTGAAATAGGTTTTCCTGTGCATGTCACAAAAAAAGAAGAGATGAAAGAAGCATGGACAGAATAAAAGGAAGGAAGGAAAAAAGATTGACAGCTAGAAAAACCCATATTTTATCCATGCAAGCTCATTAGAAGATACATATTTTAGAAAATATATTGAATGTATATACATTATAATGTTAAATCATACAAATCAAGAAAGATTTAAGCCTGCAAAAGTTCAGAGGGATTGGAAATCTGAAAATGCAAACGACTTTTCCCTGAAGGCATGGTAAAATGTGGAATTAAACGCTGTCTACAACAGTGTAGTTAGAAAAGTTTTAAGAAACATATTGCATCAGAGGGAGTGATTTCAGCAATGTATCCCTTTATGGAGCAACTGAGAGCAAAGGGATGTCTTTTGTATATTTAATGATAAAGAAATTCAAGAAATTAGGGATAGATATTAACCAGGAATATAGTCATAAAGTAGGATGCATGGCAACTCTCTTACTGTCCAGAAATAGAAATTGAATTAAATAAATTGAAGCTTAGAGCACCAAAAATCTACTAGTATTGAACAACAAAATATATAATTTCCACCAGACCTTTACTTCTTTCTATACAGAACTGTTAAGAAAATGTTATAAGGCACCATTAAGTGTCAGCATACAGAAAATATTTAATAATTTTTTCATTCCTTTTCACAATTATTTTATCATTAGTCTTTTAAAAATTAAATGAATACATAAGATTAATTCATAAAAATCCTTTAAAAGGAAACATGATGTATTTTCCAATTTTATTGATTGTATCAGCTATAGATAAAGAAATGGAAACATTAAAGAAGTGTAATCTAATGATCCCGGGAGGAGATGCTAAGTCATGAGGAAAGACATCTCAAACCCAGGGCATTAACAAGAAATGACAGCAAAAGTATTTTAATAATGTGCTTAATACATTAGTTGAGCTTGAGAATTTGTAAACAGGAGGGCACACATGATCTGTATGCTTTATAATATTAACCCTTATATATTAAAGACCCACAGTATGAAACGTGCTTTTTCTTTTCTCACTTATTTTGCATCAAATTCTAATAATTTGATTTCGTTTCATTTTGCAGGGATATGAGAAAGTGTGTACACTTTAGCGAGATGAGTTTGCTAGTGTACACTTATATTGTACCTAATATTATTAAAGAATTCATAGTAAATCTTTATTTCATATATTAAGAAACAATAATTCACAAAACTTGTGTCTCTTGATGAAAATCATGTAACAAGGAAGTAGAATTTTAATGTAGTTTTATCTGTTATTTGCTTATTAATTGCTTTGAGGCTAATTCTATTCCACAGTGCATTTCTTAATTGAATGCTTCTCTGAATTGAATTCCTGTTCCCTTATGTCATTAATAATTTTACAAATCAAAGACAACTAATAGCTATTTAACTAAGAACATTCTAGTGAGAATAGTAGTGTGGTAACACACCTAGGATTTATGCTTCATGTAATATTTTGACACAAAGTAACAGTAGAAATTGAGTAAACTAGTTCCTGAGAATGTGTTTCAGATACTTATGTACAAAAGGAAAAGCAATAATTGTATAAACTATATGAGATCCTAGTTTGAAATCTGGAGTGCTGAAAAGTGCAAGCTTCCAGGCACACAGATAGAAATGGTAATCTCAGAACTGGTCATTATTCCAAGGTTGGCTTCTCACTTTTATTGCATTGAGCAATCTGTAAATCATTGCTTGGGGAAGCACACTTCTGCATACTACTTTTAAATGCTCTTCCAAGAGACACAGCTACAGGAAAAGTTCTAAAATGGCATGAGAAACTAATAAGACTAAATTGTAAATTTGAAACATGGGAGCATTCCACATATATATTATTCATAAATATACATTGTTGTTTGTTCTCAGAAATGGAGAAAGCGCAGAGGCTCAGCTACTTCAGTATCTGACTATTGTTTCTTAGCAAGTCAGAGTTGTATATTTGACCTGAAGGAAGAGTTGATCCCAATTTTATCATGCCATATCTTATCGACCGTGAATATCCCTAAAAATGATAGGTGACTCTGCTGAACTACTCTTTCCAAAACTTCCACTCGTGGATGGGAACCCCTTCCAAGTATCATGAAAACAAAGGCCAGTTAACCCAAGGAAATTCAGGTCTGTTATCACAATCACACTACTGTAGTTTCAATACTGTGTTTTCTTAGGTACTCTGGAAAAGACTTTACAGATTAACTTTTATTTATTTATGTATGTATTTGTTTATTTTGCTTTCCAGTATGTATGTGTGTTTATGCACACACATACACATTTAATACTGTGCTCATGTGTATATGTGCATGGGAGGCCAGAGGTCATTGTTATGTGTCTTTCTCCACTTTACTTCTTTTGTTTAGATTATTTTTATTTGATGTGTATGAGCATTTACCTGCATGTATGTCTATGCAACATGTATGTGCCTGTTGCTCTCAGAGGCCAGAAGGGCTTGTTGAAGCTCCTGGAACTGGAATTATGCACTGTTGTAAGCCTCTGACTATGTGTTAGGAATTGAACCCAGGTCCATTGAAATGAGCCTGGGTCCACAGAAATGAACTGGGTCATCTGTAAGAAGAGCAAGCCCTCTTAACAGTAGAGATCTGGCTCCAGCATTTCCAGCTATGGAGATAGAACCCCTCTCTGAACCTGGAACTCACCTTTTCACTAGACTGGCAAGGAAGTGAATTCCAGAGATCCTCCCCTTTTCTCTGTCCCTGGGTTACAGGCACATGTCACTCTGCCTGGGTTTGTTGTTGTTTTGAGTTTTTACCTTAGTGCTTAGTGCTGTTAATTTGATCTCAATTCCAATGCTTTCCTGCCAAGCACTGACAGAGTCATTGGCTCCAATCCCAGATTCTGTTTTCCACTAAAAAACACAACTTGTAAACATTTGTATTCCAGTTTTTCAAATCCAAGATGCGTGTGCCACATGGTAAACTTAGAATACCTATGAAAAATGTTAAGAATTTTAGCCCTTAATTGAAATGCCCATCTGTTTTAAGTTGTTTTGATAATTTATGCCAGTGTGTGTGATTGTGCCATGGTTCATTCTTTTGTTGATAAGAGAATATGTAATTTATTTAAGACTGGACTTCAAAAAGATATTCAGCATTTAAGGTGTTGAAAATTTTAAATACTGTCACTTTTACAGTTGGGCTGGATTTTATATTATAGTATCAGCATAAAATCTTGGGAAGAAATAAGCAAAGAAAGTTTCTGGTTAAATACAATGTGTTTTGTGCTAAAGTTAGCAAGAACTGGACTTGTGATTGTTAAATTTGTAGTTGTCAATTTGACTCATCTAGAAGAAGGAACTTAAATTAATGACTTATTCCTATTAATTTGCCCTGTGACCAGATATTTCTTAGGCATTCTGTTAGTAGCTAATTCATATAGAGGACCTAGCCTACTGTGGGCAGTGCCATACCAAGGCCGGTGGACCTACACTATATACAAGGCCATCTTCTTTCACAGGCAAAACACTCTCTTATCCTACAGCTTCTTGCTCCCATGTGATGCCATGGCTAAATGTGGGCATAAAGATCATATGCGAGAAGACATATCAGATGACTTATGGATCTGGAATAGGCATGTTTACTTGGAAAAGACAGACAAAACATTCAGATGCTCTTGTGCCAAGAAGTGTCTTTGGGGTATGGATTTCAGGCAACTGGAGGCATATGTGCTGCCTTTCATATAACAGCTGTACCCAGGGGAAAAATACTGAGAAACGCCATGGAATATTCCTTTAAACTGTGTGAATAGTTTAATAAAGAGGCTGACTGGCCAATAGCTGAACAGAATAAAGTTAAGCAGGAGATCCAGACTAGGAGAATGCTGGGAGGAATAAGGGTGGAGTGTGGAATCCCCAGGAGATGTAGAGGGATCAAGACATACAGGAGGCAGTTAATACTAAGAGCCATGTGGCACCACATAGATTAAAAGATATGGGTTAATTTAAGTTGTAAGAGCTAGCTAGTAATAAGTCGGAGCTATCAGCAGAGCATTTATACTTTATATTAAGCCTTGGTGTGTTTATTTGAGAATGGCTACAGGACAGGAAAACTCCTCCTACAGAGCAACTAATTCCATGCTCTGGTAAATACTGTACCACATCATATTCAGAGGCATGAACTACATGCTGCTTGAACAGTTGGAATCTGAGTACTAGCAGTGGCTTGACACTGTAGCTCCTATGTTCCTTGAAGCACTTGGCCCATAGGGGAGATGTTTGTTCTTACACTCACTTTGGTAGGTGTGTTCTTTCTCTGCCATCAGGCTGGGCTCTGGGAAGAAATAGTCTCTTAGAGGTTGGGCCTGTCCTTGCTGCTGCATCTGTTTGAAGCTTGCTTCATTCCCTTGGTGCTCAGTTCTGCTGACTTCTTGCCAGGGAGCACCTGTTAAGATCCTGTTCCTCACCATCTCTTCCAGGTACCTCGTGGTAGCTATACCAGTGACCTTCTCAGCTAGGAGCAGTCTTTCTTTTCCTTTGTTCACGCAGAGCAACATTTTCTGCCTCATGGAAAGTTCCTTTACTGACAAAGCGACTCTGCGTACCATGGGTAACTCTATGTCCCATGCCACTGATGCATCTCGGGCCAATTCCCAGATCAGACATCATTTAAGGTGCTGTGACTGCAATCACATGACCAAAGGACCTCCCCTCTACCCCATGCAAGATGATGTTTAGCTGTAGGGAGTACAGGGTTTGCCTGAGAGATTCATTTCCTTCCTCAAAATCCAGGAAACTGAAGACTGGGTATGTGACCTAGATCCTATGGATCTAAGTAGACCAAAAATTCAGACATTGGATGTGATATGAATGAGCCTATTTGTGGGTTCTCTCTCTTCATAGGTGCCCATAAAACTAAATGTTAGGATATTGTATTTAATGTAAATACTTTCAAATTTTGCTGATTACATATAAGGTGACATAAAGAAGGAACGGAAGGAAGGAAGGAAGGAAGGAAGGAAGGAAGGAAGGAAGGAAGGAAGACAGCTGAGCATGTCAGAGGAACAAAGGAAGAAGCAGTTGCTCCATGATTTCTCTTTCAAGACCTGCATTGAGTTCCTGCTCTGGTTCCCCTCTATGTTGGGCAATATCTATATGATGAAATAAACCCTTTTTTCCCCAAAGTTGCTTTTGGTCACAGTGCTTATCACAGCATTAGAAACCAAATTAGAATACTGTCCAAAGTCCATTATTTCAATGCATAAAGAGAACATTTCAGAAATGGAAAATAAGCTATGAGACCCATTTTCATCTCATGGAAAAGGATGTACCTAACTTTCAGATAGACTACATTGCCATAAAGGAAAACAAACAAACAACAAAAAAGACTAGAATATTTGTTTCTTAACTTTACATTTACATTATTGCCAGTCTTCCCATGGTGAATAAATTATACAGTATTTATAGGGCCTAAGGATATAGCTCAGTCAGTAAAAGCATGCCATGCAAACATGAAGTTCTGAATGAAATTTTCAGCATTTACATAAAACCAGGCATTGTGTACCTCTAACCCTGGGGAAACATGGAAGGATGATTGGGGCTTGCTGGCTACTTTGTCTGATGAAATTGGTAAACTGTAACTTCAAAAAGAAAACTTGTCTGAAAAAAATGATCAAAAGGGTTTGAGGAAAATTCTACACCAAAAGTCATCCTTTGGCCTCCACTCATAACCATACTCATAACCATAAGCACATGAAAAGCCTATCCCTGTAAACATGCGCACACACAGATAACTACAAACTAAAAATAATAGTAAAGAAATGCTGCTCCTTTTTCTCCACATTGCTACTATGTAAGCTTAAATTTTCAAGAAGAGTTATTGACACTCTTGATACAATTGTGAAAGTTATCAAATTCCACAAACTAGAATCCACATTCAAAGCTCATATGCAAATAAAGAAAGCATCTCTTCCCTGAAACAACACACACAGCTGCTGTGAAAGCAATGTCATCAGACATGAGTTCTTACTAAGGGCAGTGTTACATTCTTTAATAACAGAGTGAATCCAACTTCTTATTTGTTTACTTGCTCATTTAGTTTTTATCTTTATTCCGTGTTGTGCATTGACTTCCAGCACTTTATGCATACCAGGCAAGTACACTACTGTGAGCTACATCGCAGCCACAGACATTATTTTTAAGGCTCATTTTCGAAGTGAAATGCATTCTTTTAAATCTTTATGTGTGTATGCATAAGTCTATGTATATGTGTGTGTATGTCTGCATGAGTGCATAAACAAGTGTGTGTTTGTGTATGTGTGTGTGTGCGTGCGCATGCACAGAACTATACATACAGGTGTGCGGGTGGGTGTGAGAAGAAGAGTGTATCAGATGCCTGGAGCTGGACTACTTAGAGACATTTGGGTAACTTTCAACTTGTGCAGGTGCTCAGTTCAGAACTATTTTCCTAAAGATTGGGCAAGAATGGCTCTTTACTACTGAGCCGCCTTTCCAACCTAATATCAAAAAATTCTCAATATTTACTAGAAGAGTTTTAACATCAGACTTCAAAATTCATACTATTAAGTAAATTTGAGGGAGAATTATTCAAATTTAAGGTTGTAATCATTATTCATGGATTTTATTAAGTCAGTGATGCATCCAGATCCCTTTTATGTAAAATTGTGTAATATAAAGAATTATGATTACAGAATACATTAAGATTCTAGCCTATAATCAGGCACCCATGGGAGATAGAGAGATTCTGAAGTAAGGCAGGGTATGTTACAGAGCAATTAATGCAAAACATGCAAATTTTCAAAGCCTTAGACTCATATGATACTCTGCTTTTTATCTTTATCAACTTGTAGAACTAATTTTTAGTTTTGTAAAATTTTATGTACTGACTAATAGACTAATAGGCTAAGAACACCAGACAATATTACCACATGTAAAGATTCTCATCTGTGCAATGTGGAATGTCTCAGTGAATATTCCTTATAGATTAACATGTGATATTTGGGACCAAATCAGGAAAATGTAACATGAGTGGGGCCTGCTTGCTGGGGTTTCTGACCCACCCAGTACCCCACAGCTGGCAAGCCCCAAAGAAAATCACACAGAGACCTCTATAAGTTATAAAGCTGATTGGCCCATTAGCTCTGGCTTCTTATTAGCTCTTATCACTTATATAATCCATTATTCTGATCTATGTTAGCAATGTGGCTCAGTACCTTCTTCAGTGGGGCATGCCACATGTTGCTTCTTTGGTGGTCTGTGCAGGAGTGGGAGGAATCAACATCCTCCTTCCCAGAATTCTCCTGTTCTCCTTGCATCATTTCTACTTCCTGTACGGTTTTCCCACCTATACTTCCTGCCTGGCCAATCAGTGTTTATTTAAAACATGATTGACAGAATACAGACAATTCTCCTGCACCAGGAAAACATGTATAATACTTAACGGAAGTAGCATTATCTCTGTACAATTTTGTTTATTTCCATCTGTGCTAAACATATTTCACAGCTCTAATCTTTCCTAAAGATTGAAGAAAATTACATTTAAAGAAGCTACAAAGGATGGATTCCTAGGTTTCTGGTTAAGTGAGGCAAGCACTGCTCTTTCTTGGACCCCAAACAGTCACTTTATCTTTGACTTTTGGGTAATTAAAACTACGTAGGTAGTGCTTGAGGAACAATAACAAAACATTCCTTTTATAGTTCTGGAGACTTGCATAAACTAGTTACTTCCCTCAATTTAAGGATAAGTAATTCTTTGGCCTTTTGTAAGTCCACTATTACCACTCTCCCAAATGTTACACACACTATATGTGCCTTTATAAATATCTCAGAAATATATTTGCACAAAATTATAATCCATGCACTTTGTGTTAGTATTAAAGTAAAAAGAGAAAACTTCTAGCCATACTGCCCATGTAAAATATTGAGGTTACAATTATTTCTGTTTGCAATGTTCACCTCCATTCTGCCATGTCTTTACCCTTCTATCTAATATCTCTCAATTTTGTCCTTTTTAAAAAAAACAATTCATTAAATCTAGATTGTCCTACCCACAAACTCCTGTTTGTGTGGCCATATAGAGAAACTTGCTGATCAAGGGTCACAAACTTAGAGAAAACTGACTCCTCTCCTACAGACATCCTCAACTGCCCACAGCTTCTCCAGGGAGCTCATGATTCCATCACCTCTTTGTGACTGGAAGGTTGAATGGACCGATCTTGTCCACGTCTTATGCAGGTAACCACAGCTGTGGTGAGGCCATGCGTCCAGATTCCTGCCGTATCTAGAAGACCCTGTTTCACTGCTGTTCTTCCCAGTATCTGAAGCTTAGGATCTTTCTGTCTCCTCTTCCAGGGTGGTTCCTGCATCTTTTGGGTGAAATATGACTTCGATATTCCACTTGTGACTGAGCACTGGAGTCTTTGCCATCAGGGAGGGACTGCCTCTCACTTGGCTCACTAGAGGGATTTACATTGTAGGGAAGTCACTGTAGTACGTTTTCTTATAGATAAAAGCATACATGTTTTGTGGAACATGTAAAGAAATCCCTGTGCAAGCTAGTAAATAGTATGTACATTTCAATACTGGTAAATTTTAGCTATGAAATCTGAGGTTCTGAAAATGTCATTTGTTATATTTTATGAGTTATATATTATGAACAGATTCTGTTTTCTAGTGAGCAAGTGATGTCATCCTACTTGCTAATCTGATCTTATTTTGCTATGTTTTGACATCTTTCTAAATGATGGAGCTGAATGAGGGGAATACTGGATCTGGGATGAAAAGTCTTTTGTGTTTTTCTTTTAGACAACAGTCAGCAATAATCTATCCTGTTTCCTCGACATTGTCTTCCTCTGTCTATTTATTCTCAAATTACTGGCTTCATCTTACTAAACTAATATTTTTTTAATTTTATTCTGTTTTCTTTATTCTGCACATCCCTGTCAATTTCCATCTGTGCTAAACATATCTCACAACTCAAATTTTCCCAAAATATTAAAGAAAATTACATTTCTGAAGCTATAAATTATGGATTCCTGTTTGCTAAGCCAAGCAGTGCTCTTTTGTGAACTAAAACTGACCACTTTATTTCAGGCTTTGGAGTAATTAAAATGTTCACTACAAAAAAACACATTTCAAACCTGGACTAGGGACCGTTGTATGCTATTCTAGGAGTATGATTCATTTTTAGAGTGTTTTTGTCTGTATGTTATTTCTATGATTTCCATAGAACAAATTTTCATTCCTCTATATCCTACACAATAGGAATTACTAATCAGTAGGATCCTGTTTATATTCTTTTACTAGCACAAATATTGGTAGATATTCTTTCTTCCTTTGAAAATAATTCTTATAAGGGCTAGAGAGATGACTCTTAGTTTAAGAGCAGTTGCTGCTTTTGAGGAGGACACAGATTCAGTTTATAGCACTCACATTGTGCCTAGCAACCATCTGTCACTCTAATTGCAGGGCATCTGACACCCTCTACTGCATTCTGTAGGTATTAGGCTAAAAGGTGGTACACATACATGAAAAAATAGAACTCATACACATAGGATAGATAGTAATAATAACAGTAATCATAATAATCATAAAGCTCCTATGGAAGATCTTTGTACACTATAAATAAATGTTGCTGCCTGGTTAATAAAGACCTGACTAGCCTGTAGCTAGGCAGGAAGAGATTAGGCAGTAGATCCAAACTAGGCAGATACTGGAAAGAAGGACAGAGTCTCAGAGTTGCCAGCCAGGAAGAGAGGAAGCAGATTGTGTACAAAAGGAAGTAGCAAACCATGAGACATGTGGTAGAACTTAGGTAAGAAATATGGATTAATTTAAGTTATAAAATCTAGTTAATAATAAACATGAACTATCAGCTTAATATTTGCAATTAATATAACAATTCAGTCTGGTTATATGAGAGTGACTTCTGGGAAACAGAAAAGCTCCACCTACATAAAGCAATATCTGCAATGAATATATTCAAAACTTCCACTAAAGAATTTATATTAAGTGATTGTTCTCTGAAATATGATTCCTTCATGGGAACAATTGTTTCCCCTTGTGAAATATAAGGTCCTAGATAGACTCTGTGCCTCATTTATTGGATCCCAGCAAGTTTAGACTAGTTATTTTAGAAAAGAACACAGCTCCTAAACAAAATCTGGACAGCTGCCCATCTCTGGTCCCACGGTGGAAAGGATGCAAAAGATTGTCAGAACAGTTTGGCTCCTCAAGCTATGAAGTGCAAACATATCCTGACACTTACTTGGCATTTGTGTGTGAGAGCAACAAAATGAAGCTCTTCTTCCTTACAATTACTTCAAATAAAGTCTGTTTCCTAGAAGCAAGAGCTAATGCTATTGACAAGATATAAGGCACACAGTTAGAGTGAATTAAAGTAAGCTGATTTTTTAAGGCCAAGTGTAGTGACTGAGTAATTTGTTTTCATATACCTTCAGTGAAGTTATGACATGAATATTACTTTTCTGCTGCGGGAGCTCCTTCTGCTCCTTCAGTCAATAGCTGCTGAGATAACAGCCCATTGGGGCGTGGTCTCTCTCTCTTTAAAAAAGCAGCAATTGCCCTCCGCTTACTCTCTTGCTTCCAGCTCTGCTTCCGGCTCCTAGACTCCTTTCCTGATCACGCAGAGGGCTGTTGTCTGGGACGGTGATCTGTAAGTTTTTCCCCTTTAAATAAATAACCATTCTATTAATCATAATTCCAAACTGGTGTGGGATTGTTTGTGACTTATGCCTTCACTTTCCAACTAGGAAATAGGAGATCACTCCAAATATTATCCTAACAATAAATATCGATGCTTGTTTGGTGAGCAATGATATCTAACAAATGTTTTTAAATTAACATTGTCAACTAGTAATTATATATATATAACATATATATGCAATATAACATTTACATTATTATATATTACACATAATTATATATAATGCAAAATACTTCAATTTTATTAGCACACAATTTAAAATACAAGGTGTTTTTTCTTATTAATAAATTATTTTTTAATAATATGTAAAATGTCAAGGATTATTGTTTTGCTCCATTATCAGGGTCTGCATTACTAATGTTCTCATAGAATATTGTGTTCATATTAATAAATTAAATGTAATTTTCCTATCATATCCAGATAGTACTCCTAGATTCCCTTCTAATTACACATATTTTCTATCCTAGACTATTTAAGGATTGAAAACAATAGCTAATATGGTAATCATCTTGTTTTACAAAGTCAAAATCCATGAGAGAGTCATCTTAAAGGAAAGAAAAGATTATCTTAGCTCACTCTTTCAGAGGTATTAAGCAATTGTTGGTGGGTTCCAGTGGTTTAGGGGAGGCAATGAGTTAAGAGGATCACAAATAGGAGAGTGATGAAAGAAAAATCTATTTACATCACATCATTCAGAAAGCAGAAAGACATTGAGGAAAGGGGCAGGAACAAGTTACACCCTTCTCAGATGTGTCCTGAATGACTTCTATGGCCATCTATGTGCTAGTTCCTAGCGTTTCTGCTTCCTTCTGATAATGTCATCAAATCATGACTCCATTATCATGTTTATAGACTGATGAAAGTTGGAGTTGTCCTGATCTGAATACCTTTCCAAAATTTCCTATCTGTTCATTGCTGCTTTGAATCTGAGACCTTCAGTGAAACAGCCTTTGAGGAACATTTTACACTCAAATAAAGGTTGTAAACTATGTATGTAAGTTACATAGAAAATACTTGCTTAGAGTCTCCCATACTGAAATACTGCAAAATATACAAGAGGAAAACACTTCAGTCTTCTATAGATTGCTAAGCAGTCTATGTACATAGAGGGTTGATTAGCAATGAATGCAAACTACCTACTTGACTTACAAGGTAAGTTAGAAGAAAGATAAGGACTCAAGAATAATAGAAGAGGATAATGAAGACTTTATAAACATTATGTGCTGGCTAGTTTTATGTAAACTTGATCCAAGCAAGAGTCATTTGGGAAGAGGAAATCTCAACTAAGAAGATATCTCCATAAAATTTGCTGGTATTCTGTAGTGTATTTTCTTAATTGATGAGTGATTTGAGAGGGCCTCGCTCACTGTGGGTAGTGCTATCACTGGGTTCATCATCCTGGGTGCTATAAGAAAACAAACTGAGCAAATCATGAGGAACAACCCAGTAAGCCACACTCCTCTATGGTATCTCTTTCAGTTCCTGTCTCCAGGTTCCTGCCTCTGAGTTTCTACCATGATGAACTATTGTATTGGTCTGTTTTGTCCCTTCAAGAAACAAGCACCACCCACTCCTTCCACATCTGCCTAGGCAAGCAGATCTTCCTTGCACTTCTAGCCTGAGCTCTGTTTCTATCTCTCTCCTGAAGAGGTAGCTCCTCCTCTCTGCCTCCGCCCTCTCCGTGTTTCTCTTTTTCTCACTCTGCCTCTTTCTCCTGGTTCCCCTTCTCCCTCCTTCTCCTGGCAGAGGCCACATGGAACTCTGGGCTCGGGAACCAGGTTTATTTACAATAGTCCCTCTTTATATCTACCTGAACACCGACCTCTATGCACACAAGCAAATTTGGTGGTGGGTTTTCCCCTTCTATTCAGCTTAACTGTATTGCCCCCAACCACAGCCTTCATGGCTATGTTGAACCTTTAGATGACATTCATCTGTGGTTGGTTCCCATAGCTAAAAGTGTGATTGGATGACCCAGGGTAGTCCACTTCAGCTAGCACTGCAAATGCTGAGTGGTTCATTCGCTTTGGGGCCCGGAATCCCTCTGATTTTTCTTCTTCTTTTCTTTTAGACCACTTGTAAGTGGTCCCTGCCATGATAGGCCAGTCAGAGCAGCCTCCAGCCTCTGGATTCCCAGTTGCCCTGACTGGAGCCAGTCAGCTTTATTAACACTCCACCTGTAGAGAAAATACGTTCTTCTAAAGTCCCTGCAGTGTTTCTTGTTTTCGTGGGTTTTCATGTTTTCAGCTATGGAATATAAAGCCTCAAACTATCAACCACACACCTGTAAATGCTCTGCTGGTGTCCCACCGGCCCCGCTTTTCCTCAAACTATCCCGGCCACCACTACTGCTGGCCCCACAGAAACTGACAAGGCATTCCAGCCTTTGCTCCCTGCCACAGCTTGTCGCAGTGGCTCAGCAACAGGGTGGATCACACCTCCAGGTGTCTTCGGTTATTATGTTTAAAACTCCCCCAACTCACAAATCATGGTTTCTCCATATAACATGAGACTGCTGCCATTTTACTGAGGTGAGGTGACCTTACTGCCATCATTTTTATGTTTTTCTTTTTATTAATTGATTTTATTGAGCTATACATTTTTCTATGCTCCCCTTCCTTCCTCTCCCCTGCCCTTCAACCCTTTTAACTGGGGTCAGGTGACCTCACAGCCAACTTAACTGATGGCCAGGTCAGGTGACCAAGTCCTGTCATCTTTACACCCTGCATGATGCCCAGTTTACTTATGATTTTTCTCTAAATTCCTCTTGCTGACTCTGTTACCTATATGTTTTGTGCAGTGGCATGCCTTTGGTAAGACTTACCAAGACCTTCCTCTTTGCCCAATTCCTATTCACTGTGTATATGTGTGTGTGTGTGTGTGTGTGTGCATACATGTAACTTAAGTGTACCTGTGTTTACTGTTAAATGTTATAATTGTCTGTGTTCATTATATCTCACTCCAGACTAACAAAGCAATAAGTCTCATGTTTTAATTTGCTATGTACTTTTAAGTCTCTTAATTCAGTACTACTTTACCTAATAAGTTGGGAGTCAGTACAGTCAAGCTCGGACCCAGCTCTCCAGGAAGATTCTATAGTGTAGTTATAACTTATCTATACATGATAAACAACCCTCAACTGCTCAGAGATCTGGGGAATATGACATTTAAATATTTAATTATTAAAAGACTTTTCATAACAAAAAGAGACAGGTTGGCTCTTAGCAGCAGCGCTCTATCTCCTCCAAAGAAGACAGACAAATGGGCACAAAACAATACCCATCTGCAATTTGATTCAACTGCCAAGCGCTGACCACTGGGATAAATTGCCTTTCATCTAAATGGAAGATCTATAGACATTACACAGAATCACTGGAATCGACAGCCTTGCTGCTCAGGTCAAGGTAGGCTTATCTTCCTGCAGATTTGTAACCCACAAGATCTTATGGAGCCTTCAGGCCCTGTGCTAAACATCAAAGGGCAAATATGACCTTCAGCAACCATGGAGGACCCTGAGGAGTAGCTCTCCATGCGAAACAAGTAAGTTCTCTGTTCTTTTTTAATCAATAACTCAAGTAAATTTTCATCCTTCTCAAAGATCTCTGATGCAGTTTGACAGCTGAGAGGTTCTGTAAGATTACAAGGACAACCTCACCAAACAAATTTCAGCAAAACACAAATACAAGTTATTAAGGTATGTACCTGCAAATTTTAAAGGTGTGGAGATAAGTGCACACTATCAACTTTCTCTATCATGTTGCCTTGCATAGACTTAAAAATACTTTTTATTTTGAAGAAAACATCTGTCCAGTCATTCTGACATAAATATGCTAAAACTTATGTTTTCACAAACCAAAAATATTCTTGTGAGTTTCAGGGACCTGAATTGAAGGATCCACCTTAAACAGGTCAGCTATACTCCTCTCAATTCCCTGATCCTAAGTTTTTTTTCTTAAACTTAACTTTTTCCTCTGTTCTACTAATACCTTAAACAGGTATAAGATACACCAGATATTTCCATACCACAAACACCAGACAGGATTAGAGACCAGTTATACCAGATTATGACCAGCGCCCAGCTTTCTCAAGTTCCCCCTCAAGACAATGCCCACAAATAAGCAGAAAGCACAGTTGAGTATCTGCCAACTCAATTCCTTTAATATTTTGTGCCTAACCTCCTGCCTTTTTATTATAAAAAACAGATGGGAATGTGATTGTCTGTCCTCTCCCTTTAAGAGACAAGCCTGCCTACTCCCTGCTCTGTCCGCAGAGGTGTGGATCTTCCTTCTGCTTCCAGCCTGAGCTCTCTTCCTCTCTCTCTCTCTCTCTCTCTCTCTCTCTCTCTCTCTCTCTCTCTCTCCTTGTCCCCACTCTCCTTTCTTCTCCCTTTCCCCTTCATTTCTATAACCCACTAAATATATATCCACCCTCTCTCTGTATGGTAGGCCTATCCATCTTTGCTTCTTACCTGCCACAGCTCCTCGTGGGTCCCGCTGACCCATCAACATCTGTCACCCATCATATGGCTCCCTTGCTAGTGCCCACTGCCCCTTGTGGCCCACTGCTTGTTGCTGCCACTTGGAAAACTATGCAGCATTTTATTTTTACTATTACAACTATGATGTGGAAATGTAAAATAAAACAAACGAAAACAAGCAAAAAAAACCACTTTTCTCCCCAAGTTGCTTTAGCCATGTTTCTCATCACAAAAGAAACCCAAACTAACATAGTGATTGTCAAGAGATAATTATTTTCAATGATATTCTACAGAAGTCTGGAAAAGTAAAGAGAAAGAAAGCAAAGCCTGAAGCAGATAAGGGTTATCCATCTGGATATCGAGGTTGCATATTTCCAGTGACTCAGGGTTGATACTGTGCTCATCCAAAGATTGATAGGAATCTAGTGTGACTAATCAAAGGGACTGTCATGAGAATGGTTGTAGAAAGTTTCATCATCATAGTTAGATAGGGTAGAACACAGAGCACTGGTTATAGAATAAAGCAAACTGCCCAAGCCAAGGTGTGAGCCTGTAAACAGCATTCCTCCATTAGCTCCTACCCTGAGTTCTTTCGCCCAGTGATAGACTGTGACCTGGATGTGTGAGCCAATTTAACCTTTTCCCCTTCCAATTGATTTTTGGTCATGGTGTTTATCACAGTAACAACAACAGAAAGAAAGCTAGAACAGGATTGAGATAATATTGAAAGGTATGAACATGGACAAGATCAGGAAAGAAAGAACATAAAATAGCTTTCTGATATTTAGAGGTCATGAGAAGGAAAGGGGTGTGTTTGATTCATCAGTCTATTATGTTACAATGAATCACCTGAGACAGTCATAGAGAAAAGAGGTTTCAGTCCTTAAAATCCTGGAGGTTGGCAAATTAAAAAAAAAAAACTTATGATACTAGTCCAGTGAGGGTTTCTCTCTTCTAGCAATAGCTTCTTGTTGCTGTCTCCCAAAGCAGAGGAATTTTGCTTCCTTAAAGAGCAGAAACAGAGGGCAATATTTTCAAATGTTATACGAAATGTGGTTTGATAAGGCTCTTAATATATTCACAAGGCAGCATTACCATAACTTAATCAGCTCATAAGACTCCCATTTTAATGGAATCTCCCTAGTCATTAAACTCCAACATCAGTTTTTTCAGGAGAACTCATTCAATCCATAGCAGTAAAAGTTGCAAAGAAAAAATAAGTTGTGTATTTTGAATACAAGGAACACAAGTGAACCCTTAGCACTTCGTGACAGGTAAGGGATCCCTCTATTTAAATATTTCAGGCTCTCTAGTGACATACCTTGTAATTACACAGCCAGTTAAGGTTGACTTAAAAGGAATAGTTACTGTTTAGCTGATGTTCAGCTGTTTCTAACAGCAAAGTAGTTCTTTGAATGTTATGTAATTGTCACTCAAATTACATTTTCAACTGTCTTTGGCAATCTGGGGTGATTTATTCCTCATGTTTATCACATACTAAAAGGTCAGCTAGGATTTTCAGTGCGAAGTGAGTGTAGAGGAGAGACAGTTACAAACGAATTTCCATCTGGATGCCACTTTCAGTATTCTCCTTTCCTTTACACAGCATATTGGGAAGCGTGAGCACACCAATTGGTGGCACAGTGCAAAAAAAGTTAGCCCTAAAAACATATATAAAGTAACATTATGTCGACTCAGCAGGTTATATTTAGGAATATATGTGTGTATAAGCAGAGTACATTGTGACCTTGAAGGGTGAGTCACCTTCACCCTTTTCTTATATGCTTGCAATAAGAATTAGTGAAAAAAGAAGCAATGAATCTGGAGGATGAGGGGAGGGTTCTGTGTTAAGGGTTTGGAGGTAAGAAAGGGAAGGAGGAAATCTGTTATATTGTAATCTTAAAAGTAGATTTTTTAAAAAAAATGGTGTGTCAATAAGCAACACACACACCCCTCCACTTAATAATCAGTGATGATATCAAATTGACTCTGAAATACTTTTCTACAGAGGAAAATCTTCAGATAGGTGTTTATAAGTCATAGGAAATTTGCAACTTTATGTTTGTGTTTGATTGCTAGGACTGGGAAAGACTTGATTTTACATTTCAATTCCATTTTTATCTACAATATTAGGCAGAAATCATAGAGTCTTATAGATAGAAACTGACATTACTGGATTTACAGGAACCAGAATAACATGCACTTTTAGACAGAAATATAAAGTAATTACCTTAGAATTCTCCTAATATAGTACATTTCTCCTTTCCCTTCTGGCTTTTCTTTCTGTTTACCTGTGGGCTCTGCTTCTGTCACTCTCCATAAAGTTTACAAATAAAGAATGCTAAAGCCAAATTTATTGTTTTGCAATCTAATACAAAATATCTCCGCAATTTATTGAAAAATAATCAAATTTATTTCAAAGTATAAAATGTATGTTCTTATGCCACATTTCCCCACATACTTACCTGTCTGCATCCATCACCTTTTCTAAATAAAAGGAAACTACCAAGTTACTTCTGTTTAACCTAATTTTTCCCACACCAGCAATTTATAGAAATGCAAGCTTGTTAGATGCTCTATTAATATTACTACTAATTTTAATGGAGTTTTCTTTATTTTAAAATTATTGTAAGAAGATGACACCTCATTCAATCACATTCGACGTTCAAGGTAAATTTGCACATTTCCTGGTGTGGAAAACACATTTTTTAGCTGTAATTTAATGTGTTAGCTTGATCTCAAATTCCTAAACATTAAAAATTTCCATCTAATGTTGACAATACACATTTTTGTTTCACTATTTCCTTGTCTGTGTTCGCTTGCAGTCTTCTTCAGTATTTCCATAACTCATAATTTATTACAACCCAAAAGTCTCACTATGAAGCAGGAATGGGAACGGGAACTACAGTCTAATTAGTAACCCACACATAATCACCATCTTTGTCTCTTCCTTCTTGGTATATTGTAATGCCTCTCCCGTACTGTTCTCTCACTTGCTTAAAAAGAAAATTCAAATGTCCCACACAGTTCATCTGTAAGTGTTCCTGATGCTATGCTGTGTGCAAAGAAGGCAAGCCGCAGATTTCATCCTGTGTTTTGAAAGCAAATGGTCCATCCAGAAACTTTAAAATTGAAGTTGTTAAAAAGATTTATTCTATTTATTTTGCATGTGTGTATAAATGCTATAAATGCATCTCTGTGTTTGTGTGTGTCTGTGTGTGTGTGTGTGCGTGTGTGCATGCGTGTGTGTTTGTGTATGCAGAAATCATAAGACGGTGTCAGATTACTCAGAGCTGGAGGTAGAGATGTTTGTGGGACCCTTGGCTTCTTATGTCGGTTGGGATCTGAACTTCAGTCCTCAGCATCGAGCAGCGAGTTCTCTTTACTCTTATGTCATATCTTCAGCAGCAGAACTGGTTTCTTGAGTATAATGTCATGATAGTCTGTGTTCCTGAAGCTTTGCCATAACTATAAACAGTAGAAACTAGCTTTTATTTTTAACAAAGGAAAGTACCCACTGACTCATGAACACCTTGTCATTTATAGCTGCGTATTTATTTAATTACCTGATATTTAAGTTATGAGGAGGTATTATTTAGCCCTGAAGGTACTAGGAAAACTCATTAAGTAAATGGTGCAAACAGAGACATAATCATGGAGTTTTGTTTTTTAAGTTTTAGAACGAAAATATCTGCAAAGAAATAAGGCAGAGGTGCACAGATGACACAGCAGACAAAAGTGTTTGCCACGTAAGTCTGACAACCTAGGTAAAACCCCAGAGCCCATGTCAAAGCAAGCTATGGAAGCATGCATCTGTACCCTTGCACTACCAAGGTCAGATGAGGCATAGAGAAAGCAGAATTACTTGAAAGATCAAGGAGTACACAACACAGGGGAAAAAAGCAAAAGAAACCTGTCTCAATGAGGTGGAAGTAAAGAATACACCACTGAAAGTTATCCTCTGACCTCCATACGAGCATGTGACAGACATATGCATGTGCTAACACACATGTGTGTGCATATTACAGTAATTAAATAAATACAAATCACAAAAAAGTGTCACTAGGAGAAAGGACAGCTCTGATCAAGTGAAAGGCACCAGGTGAACACTCGGCACTTAGAAAATACAGAATACTGAAAAGAATGGGAATCTCCTTCCTCCATTACTGATCTAAGATCTATTTTATTCAGTTCTTCACACAAATATGTTGTTTTTTTTATCATTCCTCTGTAGATAATTTTTATTCCATAAATTATTAAGCTAGTGATTTTTTACTACCACATATTTCAAATGCTTTCGGAATTGCAACTGCAGAGCTTGTTCATGGAAAGGTGGGGTGGTCTCCTGATTTCTCAATCTACTATGGACCAATATTTTAAATAAATGCACTAAGGATAGACGAAGAGAAGATTAAATATCGACACAAGTGTCACACCCTAGTAATTTTCACTGGAGTCAACGTGCACAAAATTGCTATCGTTGTTTCCCTTATTTGGCTCCTGCCCAGCATCTCAGGGTGTCAAGGTGCACTGCCTGCGCCTCCACCCATCCATGCATCACATTAGACAGTGCTAGGTTAGAGGGTATGGAGACTGCAATGCACAAGGGAACTATAACAGAAATAAAAAGCAGGTTTGGAGCCTTCATTACCGAGAGAGAGAGAGAGAGAGAGAGAGAGAGAGAGAGACTGTCTTTTCACTCATCCTCATACAGTAATTCTCCTGAAGATTTGCTGCTCTGTGGATTCCCTGCACACAAACCAGACTTAAATACATTTACAGGCTGGATGGAGATTCATATGCTGATACTTTAAGCCAGTGACTCTTGAAGAATGATTTAATTAAATTTGCATTCTCTATCCTCACCATATGGATTAGAGGTAAGTCCGCCTTTGATTTCATTGTTGGAAATAGGGATTTTAGTCATCTGGAAAAGCATCCTATATCCATGAAAAGTGGCCTGTTCTCTGAATACCTTGAAAATCCTTCTGGGTTGGTTATAATGGCAAACTGGGTTTTTGTTTTGTTTTGTTTTTCTGTTTTGCTTTTTTTTGTTGTTTTTTTTTCACAAAGAGGTGAAGCAATTCAGACTTTGATTTGTAGGTAATATGATAGTTTATGGTGATTGATGTTTGTCTACTCAGTTCCACACCCATGCTCTGAGCATATTTTTTATATCATGTTCAGAGTATTTCTGTGACAAGGGGGATTTCACAACTTCATGCATCTTTGGTGCAATTATGCCTCCAAATTTGACATGATAAAACTCATATTCTGGAAGACACTTTTTGTATCTTTTATGTAAGACTGAAATCGCTCTTGTTTTAAGACAATATGAATACAATTATTTAATAAATAGTTGTTTTCTTCTAATGCAGGAACCATATCTGTTTTATAAAATCAGAATCTACTACAGGCAGCCACTCCTCAAACAAGTGCTTATATAAAAACTCCAAATATCTTATGAGTTAATTAATTAATAAGTTTAATCAACTGTTCAATCAACATGTAAGTACATGAAAAGCGGATGTGTCTATTTTTTCAATATATGTTATGAGTTGGTCACCGTGCTCGTCTTATTTAGTTTAGATATTGTACTCCTAAAAACATACAATTCTACTGCTTCATGATTTCCTGGATATCCAAAGAATTTTCTGGATAAATCCAAAGGATAGTTAATAAAAATGTATAATTGGAAGAGGTGGCCAGAAATAAAGAAAGTTTCATCAGAGAAACAGGGTGTGATAATATTGGAAGTAAAGTCAAGTTAACCATGGGTGGAATAAAAGAATAAATACCTGGATGTGGCAATGAGAATGTTGCTTCTCATTGTTAGAAACCATATACAAAGCCAAAGGTGTTCATAAGAACATTTACAACATCACTCACAAACACATACAAAAATGACACTTTATATTAAAAGAAGTCTCAAGAGATAGATTACAGCCTTGAAAGTTCAAAGGTGAAGTATTGGAACCTGGTTCTAACCAGATGGAGCAAGGCAATAACAATTTTCAAAGGTAGAGAATATGCTTTCTTAACTGTTAATGTGTCTAATATATTAAATACTAATATACTAATAAAATATTTTCAATTTTCTTATATTTGATAATGAACAATAGGATAATAATTTTAATTACTTGAACATATCACAATTTGTAAAAAATTGGCTTGTATAGTTGATTCTTAAAATACGTTAACATAGTTTTAATCTGCATATTTTCATTGTGCATTGGCATTTATATGGTCTTGTAATACTGTGGAAAACCAGAAATTATTAAGCATTGTCAATATAACATATTTACAGAATACAGAGGGGAATCCTACATCACGTCACCATTCTATTCCCACACTTATCATAGTCCCACACCAAAAATCTATTTTCTATTTGTAAAGTTCTCCAGCATAGGGAGACATGCGGTAAATCTGATCATGAAACAAAACGTGCAACTCTTAAGAATAAACTTTTGTATCTGTGTTTTTTTCTTTTTGACTTAATTCATTCATCCAAAGAAATATTTCTGGTTTTCCACAGTATTACAAGACCATATAAATGCCATATAAATGACTGTAAACAGAGGTGCTGCTTCTTTAAGAAATGACTTCCTGGTTCATACTGGCAGCGTGAATGACTTTGGCTCTTTGAGCAGATCCTGCTACAGAACACATGGTTTGTGAGCAGAGTGCTACAAGTTGCTTAATGGCAACACAGACCTGCTGAAACCCTAGAACTGAGGCAGTGAGTATGGCTCACAGAGTTGGTGGTGAACATACCTCCACTATGTTGGAATGAGCATGACAAACAGGCAAGGTAACAGCTTTGGTACTAGCCATGTTGCTTAACATTTAAGAAGTGTTCCTGACCAGAAAAGGGCTACAGATACACAATAAAGACATTCTCAGACAAAGAAAAACAAAAGACCTCTGAATGGGTCACAGCATTGGATAAATAAATGTACATGGAATTAGGAGAGATAGAAAGAGTACAGACAATCACAGATTAAAAAAATAAAAATAATAAATATTAAAAAGTATTAGAGTAATTTTAAAAAGCTCTATAAAGAGGAAAAATACACAGAGAGTCTGGATTATGTATATTATTGTGTTATCTTTGAATTTTTTGACTACAGAGACATTTGAATCTGGGGGCTGCTAAGCTAAACCAACATATGTATTTTAAAGGCATCTTGACTTCAAAATTTGAGCCTAAGAATATGTTAATTTGGAAAAGAAGTTCTGCTTTTGTTTCCACAAAGGATGAGAACCTGTGAATATTTTCCACATTAATGTGGTTTGATGGGAGAAGACAACCCCCCCAAAAGTTCTCCACAAACCCAAAAAATACTTCGCTCAACAAACACCAGGAAGCAGTTTAGAGAAAACTATGTTCAAATTCCCAAAATTATTGTTTATAAGAGTTGACATTCATTTTAACAGGATTAATTTTAAATGTTTAATGGTCACAGTTGAAGTCTTTCTAAAGGAAAAATGGGAATATGTTATAGAAATGAATACTTCATTGGCATGGACTATGGTTTATTGATACAAATTTAAGGTCAATTTTGTTATATATATATTTCTACTATTGTTTAAGGTATTGTGATTATACAGGTCATTTAAAATGTAATTTATAATTTAAAATTACATATTAATAGATAGTCATTTATAATAGTCAAACTTGTAGTCATGTTAATTGGGTTTTCTAGGTATATAGAGATATATTTTAGTTAGATATATAATCTTAAACACTTCAAAGACCTACAGAACATGACATTTAAAATATTTTAAGAGCTTAGACTTTTTTCGACAGTGAGACCTGTCTGCTTCTGGTAGTACCAACTACTTCAGAGAGGTTGATGGACATTGAAGAAACTCGTTATAGAATTTTCCTTCAATGTGATGAGGCGAGTCATTTGGGCAAAAAGTTGCTCTTGCCTGGACTGTTTGATGGTATTCTGTATGAACTGGACCTGTAGTACCTGCAGAAAAGTGTCCTTTTCTGTTAAACTTTCCAAAAGATAGGATGGTCCTTCAGGGTAACTTTGGGTGACTGTCCAGACAATAAAATATCTTTGTTAATTCTAAGTTTTGGAGGTTGCTTACAATGTACTTCCTGTTGACTTAGGAAATATTATGTCTTTCTGAAGTCTTTAATGGCATTGAAGACAAATAGTTACAGTTTTTCTAAGTTATGATAAAAGATAAATTATATATAAAACTTTAGACTAGCAAAGACATATTATAACTGTAATTCCTGCTTGATACCTGTTTGACTATATGCAATTTTACTATGTTAAAGTTCAAACCTTCCTTTTTATTTAGACAGAAAAGGGCAGCTGATGTAAGATTACCCTCTGCATTCTATGAACATGTTTTATTACCATTGGTTGATAATGGAGATCCTTTGGCCCTTGACTGGGCAGAATATACCAAGGCAAGAAATTGGAGCAGAGATAGAAGAGGAAACAAAGGTGGAGTCAAGGAGATGCCGTGTAACTGCAGAAGGAGAAAGACATTGGAAACTTACCAGTGTGCCACAGCCTCTAGATTAATAGAATTTGGCTAATTTAAGATGTAAGACCTAGCGAGGAATATTCATAAGCCATTGATCAAACAGAGATTTAATTAATTTAGTTTCTGTGAGATTATTTGGGTCTGAGTGGTCAGGAAATGCAAGTGTAGTCTCCGATTACAGTAATGTGCTAAAATTGTGTAAAGAATAGGAGAATTGTCTCTTTTATTTTTTTGAGTACTTTGAATAAATCATCTCTGAAAGCACACTGTGAAAAAAGCCACCAATTAGGGAATTTTACACATGTTGAAGTTTACTTTAAAAACTTATCTAGGAAGCTAAAATACTGACAGATTATATATTAGACTGAAATAAAATTAGATCAAAGCTCTCTATATTATGCATAATTTGGAAATTCAAGCAATTAAAACTTCAGTTCTCCAAAAATTGACCTATGGGAACTTCATTTATGTAAAAACCCTGTTGGTCAAGATTCCTAGAGATTTTTCCAAATATTTATCTACCTCAGATGATTCCTCTAGTAAACATTTTATTTGATTAATGTTAAGGGAAAAAGAAAGACCTTGTTTATTTGTGTAAAGTAAACACAGTTTTAGACAAGTAAACAGGGTCTTGCCAATTTTAAGTGTACCAAAAAATTCTGAGACCCAAATGCCAAAATTGTGATTTTAATAAAATTTTTGATAAAAATAATAAATATCCTCAACAACTGGTTTATATTCAAGGTAACTTGTCACATTCTGAAGTTACCAGAACCTGTTCAGTGTGGAGTCAGCACAAATCAAGTGCCTATTTTTTTCCTCTCTACACATAGATGTTTTAAAAATTTCTAAGTCTCAAGTATTCCAAATGTTCCGCAACTGTCTTTGAAACATCATTATATATTTACAAGATTCTCTTAATCTTTTACTTATATTTATTCAAATGTGTTTCTATATCTTATAACCATAGAAGTAGCAATATTAGGGCATGATCTTTTAATTCCAGAAATGAAGAGATGAAAGGAGAACCTTTGGGGCTCCCTGGCTATCTAGCCTAGTCTGTTGGTCTACTCTAGATCAACCAATGAAAACTTTCTCTCAAAAAGCACAGTGGACAGGTTTTGAGGAACAACAACTAAAGTTGACCTGTATCCCATACACCTGCATATACCCAACCAAATATATACCCACAGAGACCCTCTTCTTATACATATAAAAACAACGAATGATTTGCTACTCTAAACCAAGTTTAAAAATCCAATGATTAACATCTATATTTTCCTAGTAAATATTTAATAAAATTATATTCCCAGAGTGCTAAAATTTTGGAGTATTCAAAAATGCATAAGTATAAATAGTATAAATTGGAAGTAGATAAGTTGTGCACAATGGAGTAGGGGAACCTTCAGCTTGTATGTAGTGTATGCCATTTGCAATACCAAGTCTCCCTGCCATGAAGGAGTATGAGGTGCTTTATGACTCTTGTCAGAATTAAATGCATGTAAGACAGTCTTTAGTGTATTTATGACCTTCATTTTATTTCTGTAATACAACTTATTAAAAGTATTCCTATTTTAGTGAAAACAATGTATAATTTTATAAAAAATAATGAAGTCCACCTTAGCTACACAAAAGCCATCTTTTAAATAATACTCATTTTCTCACCCAAAGACAAGTACTTGCAAATTATGAAAACTGGGTTCTTTTTTAGTTAGGCATTTTATTTGGCTTGCTAATTAGAGTCCACTGTCAGTGTAAGCTAAGAAGAAATTCAAGGCAGGAATCTGGAGGTAGGAACTGAAGCACAGACATGGAGCAATGGTACTTATTGGCTTACTCATCAAGGCTTTCTCAGTTTGCTAGAAACAAGTCTTTATATATAAATAATGTCACATCACTTAATGTGTTCCAAAAATTGAAACTTATAGATTTTTCCAAAAATCTTTCTAAACATTAAAAAATAAAAAGAATCTTTCTAAACATTAAATGTTTATTCAGTTAATAGTGTTGCAGATAAAACTTAAATTCTAAGAATGGCTTGGGTTATTTGATATTTAATTCAGTGATTATAATATTATATTTTTATAAACAGTCATGATTTTTAATCAAACAATGAATGACATCAAGTAAAAGAATGAGAACGTTTACTAATTGACTTGCAAAGAGAACTGTGTAACTTCAAATGGTCTGTCTATCATGTCTGAGATAAGACTGTGGAGGTCTGAGGGAAGTGTCTACACATGCAACAAAAGCCAGAAAGATAACATTTAACTGTAAACCCATGATTTCATAACCATTAGCAGTAAATAACCACTGTGCTACTAAAGTGATTATTTGGGAAAATAAGTTTAAAGATTAAAAAAAATATGAGTGGGCAATGGTAGTGTACAACCTTAATCCCAGCACTTGCTAGGCAGAGGCAGGTAGATCTCTGAGTTCATGACCAGTCTGGTCTACAGAGTGACTACCAATACAGCCAGGACTATCTAGACAAACCCTAAGTTGAAAACAACAACAACAACAATAACAATAACAAAATTAAGTTGGCGCAAGAGAGATGGTTCAACAGTTAAGAGCATTACTGTTCCTGCAGTGTTCCCCAAATCAGTTTCCAACTCCCAATTCAGATCACCTGTAACTCAAACTCCAAGAAATTCTGGGCATCTAGAGGATCTAATTGTCTCTTCTTGCCACTGGGGTCCGCTACACTCATGTGTACATACCCATTACAGACATAAATAAACCTCAGTTTATTTCAATTTGATTTTATGAAAATTGATTTAAATATATTGCTCCTACTTCTTTAATATCCTAAATATTACATAATTTTAAGTGGAAGCTATCTTAGAATTATTTTTAACTTCATTTTACAACAAAGAATAAGAGTTTTAAGGCAAAGGTATTCACATTTGTGGTGTATTTTTGTATCACTTTTTTTGACTGCTAATCTTAAATTGAA
Source organism: Bramus lutescens (assembly GCA_001685075.1). NCBI lineage: Eukaryota > Metazoa > Chordata > Mammalia > Rodentia > Cricetidae > Bramus > Bramus lutescens. The sequence continues at coordinate 134,001 of LOEQ01004351.1, read as the reverse complement.
TGTTGTCATAGTCCATAAGTTCCTTTAGTTTTTAATCAAATCAGATTCCTATATCATGACAGAGACTAGTTATTTGCTCTAAAACTACATTCAAATCTATGGAAGATATCAGGAATCAGTTTGCTGTGTTCATGTTTTGGAAAAACAGACAAAAATATATGTTTGGAGATGACCCCAACAAAGGCTGGCATTGAACACCAAAGATTACAGAAGTTTACACCATGGAGAGGAACCTTCCCCTGTCTACAGATGTCTTTGTTGAGATGACCTTGCCAGACTTTCAGCAGACACCTATCTTTTGACCAGGAGCCTGTCCCTCCTCAGGGAATCATAACCCTACAAAGTGCTGGAGCAATACTGACACCCCTTTCAGTGAGTACGCTAGCCAGAGGGTGTGATGTGGTTAAAATATGAGCCCCCATAGGCTCATATATTTGAATATTTGGTCATTAGCAGGTGGTGCTACTTGACAGGGGTTAGGTATGACCTTGTTGGAGTAACTGTATTACTGGGGTGGGCTCTAGGGTTTCAATGGTCTAGTCAGTCCTGGTGTCTCTCCTTACAGCTGCTTGCTGAGATGTAGAACTCTGATTTACGTCTCCAGTACCAAGTCTGTCTGCCTGCCATCATGTTTTCCTTCTTGATGATGATGGGGTAAACCAACCCTCTGGATTTAAGCAAGTCCCAACTAAATGCTTTATTTTATAAGAGTTACTGTAGTCATGGTGTCTCTTCACAGTAGAAGAACTTTGACTAAGACAGGTTGTATATATCAAAGTTTTGTATAAATCATACAAATTTTGTATATGTCAGTTAGGTCTGTCATCTCATTGCCATAAACTTAATGCTCTGCTCTGTCAAATAGAGAAGCAGTCTATACACACACACATACACACATACACATACACCCATGCACATGTGAACACATGCACATGTCTGCACATACAGACACACAAGACAGTACTTCATTACCAAAAGTAAATGAAAACATTCTTTAATAGGGATAAAAATTGATATGAAATGACATTTTATGAAAATACTCTATATCAGTTGGAGGAATACTTAGAATACAGTACAGGATCATTTTCTCACATGTTTAATTTTCTACTCTCTGGTTTAGTTTATATAGATAATGCCTCCTATTTCCACTATTTACATCTCTCTGTCCTGCATTTTTTGGACAGAACTAAAGTTAATGAAGAACACAGTGGTTTCCATTAGGAGCATTGATCTTTCAGTCAGTAGAAGGTAGTGATTTATACTTCCAAAGTCTAGTATATTGTAGATAAGGGCTGGGACCTTCGCAGTTGAGTGATTTCCATTAACTTTCCTCTGCCTATTTAGTCAGAACCTAGTTTTGAATTTTCTCTAAAGCAAAAATATTACCTTTTAAATTCTGACTTCGGTATTTTTCTTGTTTCAGCTACCCATATTTTGTGCACTGCTCACTGGAGGAAAGGCTACGCACTGTTTGTTCCCCTTGACAAAGGAATCAGTCATCCCAATCAGGGAAGTCCTGTGCAATTGGCAGTTCTCCTGGATTGTTTGTTGTTCAGGATGTCAGCTACCAAGCTGGTACTTATTGTCATCTGATTTCCAGGCTCCATTTCTCTGTGTTCAGAATTGTGCAGCAAACTAAACCCTAACTCTGCTCCTTACTACTGCAGGATTTGTTCATTATTAATTTTGTACCCCAAAATTAACAGATATTGAGTAGTTAAATATTATAATCAACTAATGGATTTATAAAGTCGAGTAATTTTTGATGCTTTTGACTTCTTTGGATAGAACTAAATATTGATCTCTGTTTATTATTATATGTGATTTCTGTCCTAATGTCTATTACTCTTGGTAGAGTATGAAGTCCTGGAGAGCAGAAATTTGCTTGATTATATTTTTATGTTTAAGAGGTTGTGGTCCATGGAAAGGAGTGGAAACTTTTAAACTGATTTATTGAAATATTCACTTGGTTTTACACATTCACCAAAATAACAAAATACATAATTGAAACACCCACAAAAATTTGTGTTTTATAAGCTAAATTTCATTCTAAATATCATTAATAAATAATTAAAATTTAAATTCTATGTGAATCATTTTGTTAGACAATCAATGGTCTTATCCAGTAATGGTTCAGTATGGCACAGTGTTAACCTGCCTGGTAAGTATACCTACTGTGCAGTAGATGAGATGAAGTTAACCAACTACTCTCATGACTGTATTGAATTCCTACTACAGAAGAGGACATGCATGCCTGGTCCTGTAAGCAAACCCACAGCTAAGAATGGCATAGGCCCTAAAGGAAAGCCCATAATATTCTTTTACTAAGTGGTCATGTTGTCAATAAGCCTTATAAATATTCTGCATATATCCATTGGCTTGTTCTGCTCACAACCTTGGTGAGATGTTTCTTAGAGCAGTGAGCATGGCTCATTGCAGAGACGTGTTGCTGTCCATGGTGTGTTGACAATAAGTGAGTGTGAGTGTTCTCTCATAGTAGGGACATTATCACAGAAGAGGAGGCAGAAAGCAAGAGCTGAAGAATGGGGAAGAGTGATCTGAAATGCCATCCTCTGAAACTGATGTGAATGCTGCAACTTAAACTCAAGGCAGCCCTACATATCTATACTACATCTGAACCACAGCAAGCAAATTAGAAATTCTAGCATGGATTGTATTGGGATCCAAACCCCACCTCTAGTTGAATTATGGGCAGTTTATAACAGCTAGTTGAAGAGAAAGTCACTTTTCTTAAGGAACATGGTCCCTGGGAGGTTGTCAGTGTCTTAGCGGATGATCCAACACCCATAAGCATGTGGGTAGCAAAAATTAGAGACAGTGGGTTAAAATTAATTACTTGATTAGTTAAAAAGGAAGACATTAATTAGGTAGGAATGTGATAGGGGTTCTAACAGAAGTTTGGAATGGGATGATTATCATCAACATACACTGTGCACATGTGTGGATGTTTTCAATAAAAAACACATTTTTGTGGGGGAATTTTATTTTTTATTGATTTTTATTGAGCTTTACATTTTTCTCTGCTTCCCTCCCTGTGTCTCCCCTCCCCTTCAACCCTCTTCCAAGATCCCCATGCTCCCAATTTACTCAGGAGATCTTGTCGTTTTAAACATAAAGCAAAGAAAACCAGCCCACAAATCACAATCCCAGAGAACCTAGTCAGCAATGAGGACACTAAAAGAGACATAAATGGATCTAATCTACACAGGAAGTAGACAAAAACACATTTATAAAAACAAAAGTTGAGGTAATGAAGAAAGACAATTAGACTCTTGTCTTATGTGCATTGCATGCTCATTACATTTCCTACCTTAGCCAGTCAATCACTATTCACCATTTTTGTCTTCTTTTTCTGTTTAATTCTTTTGGAGACAAGGCACACAATCTAAACCCATACAAGTTTTGTAGAAATTCTTGATAAACTAAACATATTAAATTTAAAAATGAATATAAAGAGCAAAAATAATTTTATTATTTTCATAATTTGTCATTGTTTATGAGGCTATTTTCAATCATATTTTATTCCAGAACAAGCAGTTGCTCACCTCAATTCCTCTTATTCAGAATATTATTCATGTTTAAATCATTATTTCTATTTTAAAACACTTTTTTATTTGTAATTTGTTCATGTCTATATGTTTGTGCATGCATGCACATGTAACACACATGTAAATCTCAGAGGATGACTTACCAAGTCAATTCTCCTTTCTGTCTAGTGCGAGAGTTTGAACTTAAATTCCCAGGTTCAGCAGCAAGAGAGCTGGATCATCTTGTTGGTCCATGATATGTGCGCTTTATTCTTCCTTTCATTTAGTCTTTTATTCCCTACTGAAATATGAACTCAGAAATGTAACAAAGCGCATGATGTTCCTACTGATTAGTTTATGTATTATCAGTTGTACTTCCAAGCTCAGTTCTTTTCATCATGTCTCTGGATATTTTTTCCCTCCTTTGTCTCTGACATTTCTTTCTGTTTATTTATATGTCTCTGGCAGGGAAGGAGATGTAGATGAGAAAAGTTCAGTGTCAGCAACAGTATTGTCTATATTCAAATTCCCACTTCAGATTCTTCCTACAAATAGACCCAAATATTCTTCTTCTTTATATTCAACCATTTTATCCCATTTTAGAAGAAAAGTCTTGCCTTGAAATAATAAGTTGCTCTGTAGGTATTCTATGGTTCCCAATATCATTGGACCTAATACTAATTTCTCATTGCTAATTACCACTGATTTGATTTCAGTACTTAATTTCCTCTGTTTTAACCAGAATATTTTTCTATTAAAATAGATCCTCAATCCTTGAATGTAAGATGAATATTAATTTTTAAATAAGAGCCAAGTAGGGGCAAGCCTTCCAGTAAAATTTTTCTAAATCTCAGAAATCCAAATGATACATTGTTCCTTTTCTGAAGGTTGTGATTTTACTAGTAATTTATTATATACACAAACATTTTCTCTTTAACTTTTACAGGTAATTTTCATTAGTATTTCAAATACTAAACAACATATTTTGATAAAAGGAATAAGAGAGGAGGATGTTGAAAATGACATGAAAGAAAGACGTATTAGGTAAAAAGAGATAGCTAAGAAAGTTATCTCTGCCATGATGCAATATAAAGAAAAAGCATGCTAAATTATCAATTGTTTCTGATGTAATAACTTTAAAATGTCAACCACTTTAATGAAAGCAAATGGTGGCCAATGGGTAAAGCCAACTTGCCTTTACTCTACTCAGCCTCAGTTTCTCAATTATCTAACTAAAAGCATATTAATTTATACCCAGATTTAGAATGTGATACATAAAGCTAATTTAGGGTTTATCTAAAAATATTTTCTTTTTTGTTTTGTTTATTTTTGTTTGTTTTTGTTTTGATTTTGATTTTTAAAGCTCAATCAAAGTTTCCTACCCTACCCTCTTCCCAGTTCTCCCAACCTTCTTCCCTCTCCCCTTACCAGCACCATCCAGTCCTCCTCCATTGTTGAGACCTGCCTCTATCTCACAATATTTTCTCATTATTCTATTTGTTTATGATTTTTAGGTCAAAATTCCTGGAGGGTCTATTTGACCAAGTGAATTCACATCACCAGCTCTCAATTAATTTTCTTCCTGAAGCCTTGGTGGTGTCTGGTGACCACAAAGACACGGGAATCATTCCTTCCTGGGTGGCCTTTCCTTCCACTCAGGGCCAGGGTGTCATTCAGGCCTAAGATGCTGCCAAGGGTCATGTCTGGGCTCATGGTCTAGCCGTAGCTAGGGTCTATGTTGGTGTCTGTGGCCAGTGTCATTTTAGGAGACCTTAGGAATCATGAGAGAAGAAATCAGAGGGCTACATTGAACCAATCCTGCCCTTCACTAGCTCCAGTGGCTTGATTGTGGCTCGATCTGACCCGCCTGGCTAACACCCAGGCCCACACTTGGGCCTTGGACTGATCCACCCTAGAATCTACCCCATCTGGAGCTGGAGCTCATGAGGGGACTGGTTCTGCGGAATGATACCCACAAGATCTCTAAGACACAGAACACTCCAGAACTTTGGTGAGGATCCACTGCGGATGGTGTACCAAAAACCAGAGACCTTGAACCAGAGCAATGACTCATTGAAATGAACAGATGCCAGTCTAGCTGATGGTACAAAGGAGTATTCTCTATGACACACGGACGCCTCCAGTGCCATCAGGATGGATCTTCAAAGAGGTGATGGGGAGACAGAAGAGAAGGAGAAGCAGAGAATTTTCTGTTTCAGTTTATTTTCTGTTTTGGCTTATTGGGTTGTTGTTGTTGTTGTTGTTATTATTCTTGTTTTTGTTTGTTTGCTTGCTTGCTTACTTCATTATGTTTTGCTTCATGATGGGGATGCAACAGGGATGAGGGAAAGTATTGGAGCATTAGGAGGTGAACAGAATTGGGGTGCATCATATGAAACCCCTAAATATTCAATTAAGAAGTATATAAAAAAGAAGATGATTAGGAGAAGGAAGGTCAAAAAGAGTAGAGAAAGTGGGCAGATATTAAATAAAGAACATCTAATTTTGTTAGCTTGAAGTAATAAGTTTAGTGATATGCTGATACATGTTGATCAGTTAACAATATATTATACATTAAAATATGGTAATATATTTTATATTTATAATTATAATGCAGTACTACATGTATTAACAATTTTCTAACTCATTAAATATATTTTTAACATATTTGTCTGGAAAAAAAATGATAAAATGATGGAGTTAAAGAATATGTTAATTTAGCCCAGAGTAATGGCAGGTGTCTTTAATCCCAGAATTTACGAGGTGAATGAAGAAGATTCAGGCTTGGTCTACATAGTGAGTTTCAGGACAATCAAAGCTATAAAGTTAGGACCTGTTTCAAAACAAACCAGCAAACAAAATAATTTGCTTATTAGATTATTATTTATATAAATTAAACATAGACCAAAACACCACATGTTATCCCATTCTATGCAATTGTTATCAATCTTATAAAAAATAAGTGGATCAGAATACATAAGAGGAAACTTCAATAATAGTATTTGGAAATATTTGTGGTTGAATATTTAAATAAAAGATCAAGTTTACAGAAACTATTTTGGGGAACTTTCATATTTGTTATATAATTAATTGAATAATGTCTACTACTATTTAACTGTACTTCATCATTAAAAAAGCTAAGAAAGTAGCATAAAATTCAGAAAAGAAAAAAATGAAAGAATCCCTATCAAATCAAACCATAATTTATCCTCAAGTTGTTCCTATCTTTGAAAGTATAGATTCACAAAATTTCCAAGAAATTTTAATACCGTATAGTCACACAAAAAGGCATACAATTACACACACATAATCACATACAAACACAGATACATACTAAGAGAGACTCATACACACAGTGCATGTATGTATGTATGTTCATCTACATATATGCATATGTTTTTATAGCTTTATACTAGTTTTCCATAAAATTCTGAACTATGTACTCAAAATAGTTAAATTATAAAACTTTATGGATCTGTGTCTGTTCAAAGCATACTCGTCTCTCACTTTAAAGATACTTTTTACTTAGATATGTTTTCTCTTTTCACCAAAAATAAATGCCTGTCGCATTTCCAAGATTGGTTGGAGGCAACTGAAACCTCCTTACCATGGTAACTCCCTTTTTTTGCCTCAACATACAACTAAGGAGTGCAACAGAATCTTGCCAACTTACTGCTGGGTTTAATATGGAGAATGAATTATGTTTTGCTCTCAGATGAGTTGCTCTGTCAATGTCCATTGCGACAAATGGATGGTGAGGATATCCCTAAGAGGAGAGTTTGCATACAGAATCCCACCTCTACATTTATCCCAAATACTGCAAAGAAAATATGCCCCGTGTGTCCTGCATTTGAACATTCATGGAGGGTGGGGACACTGGAAGAAATTTCCAAGATGATTATTGTTGCTGTTCCTACCTTGTCTTTGGGGATCACCCAATGGCAGTAAAGATGCCTCACAACTGCAGGTTTTACAGCTGCAGGTTTTAAATGGCATTTTGCAGAGACCCATAAACATGAACTTGTTAGAAAACACAGCATTTAGGCTTCACAGCATCTCGTCATCAAATCTGAGCACAGTTAGTGTACAGAGAGATGTTAGAACACATACTAAAGTGCCTTGTCCACTTTCTGCTAGCTTTTTTGGTTCTGCTAGCTCCCAATGCTCTAGAGATTGTCACTGCCTTTACTAGGCACTTCAGAAGCATTCTACTTACCTTTGCCATCCTCTTCCAAGAGCATCAAGTGACAAGAGGAAACTTACAAACAATATCTTAAAATAGACAAACTGTGTCCTTATTGCTGAGCACTCCCCTCCACTGAATTCTTTATTTTTCTTGGACATAAGACAACATTTTCAGCTTCATTTTTAAAGATAAGGATTTAAGGCATTCCAAGTGGAGAATGAACGCACATGAATAGAGCAGGTTACTGGGAGCAGGATGCTGGAATGGCAAGAGGATTCAGAGAAAAGAACCATGTGACCCAGCAGAGAGAGATAGTTGATCTAGAGTAAGTAGTTCAAGGAGAGCTAGAAGCCAGCTGCATCCAGTGTTTCCTGTGTGAGGGCGCCTTTTATAACGTCTGAGAGCAATCTCAAAGAGCCAGAGAAGTCCTTAATGAAGTGTATTCAGTGAAAGTGTCAGGCTGAGACATCATCAAAAGCAGAGGGGTGGTGAAGGTGGAGACAGATAGACTCACTCGGTGTCTGTCGTGATTAGAACAGTAGGTAATGAGGCTCAATGAATACTACATTTCTCCCTGTATTAGACCTGGTGAAGTTAAGGCAGGGTCTTCACACAGGGATCTAGTCATTCTACCACAGATGCCCACCTCATGCATGAGCTGATACGTACATGGGATTTCCCTTCACGGTGCTCCCCTTCCTGAATCTGAGTACTCACTTTTGATTGAATGCTCTCAACAGCTGCTTCCTGGTGGATTAAGCAGGGAAGGCTCTAGTGGATTCCAACCACAGCCTAGCTACAACTGAATCAAGATGGCCATCAGCCTTCCCTCTTGAATTAGTTTTAAAGTAGGATTTAATTCAGAAGTACGTCCTAGAAGACAAGACAGAAATCTCCACCAGACTGCATCTAGGGAACAATATTTCACTCCATGCTGACAGTGTCCTTGAAGCTGAGGTGAGAAAGGAAGTGACCACAGGGCTCTAATTAGGACAGTCCTCCATCTGTCAGGGACAGACACCTTTGTGAGTCATGCCTGCTGGATGTTAATATTTTATGGCTATTGGGGCTGGGTGTCTAGAAAAGTCAATGGCAAGAGCGGAAGTGAGGTAATTAAACAGAAAAGTAAAGGTGTGTATGTATGCTTTGCCCATGTGCATCTGCTAATTAAAAAGACAGAATTCAATACCAATCTTATTGTAAATAATTAAATTATAGACTCAGCAAAAGGAAGCATTTAAGGCTCAGAAAAAATATTTTTATGAGATGAAATGATGCAGTAAATATTTATGAGTGAAATATAGAATAATTTAAAATGAAAACTTTTAAATTTTAACAACTAATTAGGGATTGCACCATGGATAGTTGATTTTCCCATGCCTGAGGCTTTCTTCCATAAGACAAAGTAACAACACATTTGTCATAGCCAGGCTTGAGTTTGGCTTGTGAATGGATATCATAATATGAACCAGTGTTTCTAGGTAATAAATTATGATGATAATTGAAATTCTCTGATTTTCCTTACATATGTGATAGACAGTTCAACAATTTTGTCCTTTTGTTGCTTAACTAAAGGATCTAGAACTATCTATATGTGGACTAAAATAAATAATGTTTTGTCATTACATAATGATGCTGAACAAAACTCAAAAAAAGCTGTTTTTCCTGTGTGATCAAGTAATAATCATTTAGTTTGCAAAATCCAACCTGCTTTCATATTGTCTTCTGTGTTTGTTACTTATGTCGATTTTTACTTTTCTTCTATAAATGAAAAGAAATAGCAAAACTCTCATATTTTAAAACATACCAGGTTTCCTAGAAGGCTTGGCCTTGGACACCTAAATTCAGTGCCATGGGATAGCAGAAGTGCATATAATAAGGAACTGGTAACTAAGATTAGGAGGACTCGCGTAAGCATGGAGAAAAATCATGTTGATGCCAGCAATAGTTAGTAACAGCATCGAAACACAGTAGGATCATATTTTCAAACATTTTTGTAAATTTCTTTACAATTTGTACATTTCTTAATATTTGTTTTTTTAGCAGAAGAAGATAGACTCAGTAAATACTTAAATGAAATCAACATTTTTCTTTTCTTTTCCCATCTCCATGAAAATACGGGGAATATACAATTAGTGAGAAGTGGTATAGTTATATTCAGAGATGGACCTCAGCTTCGAACCACTACCAGCTCTTGATGTCGTCATTCTAAGCGAATAGTTGTGCTCAGAATGCAGGGGGGGTTTAAACCATGCATTGCAGAGAAGATGGTGGCAGCATGATGAGGGGCATAGGTCCAAGGCATTCTTTCTAGAAGATTCCAAGAACTCAGCAGGGGCCAGGATAGTTCACTGAATCTGAACAGCACTGACTTAAGTTCTAGGGTTAGGTGAGCAAGACAAAACAAAATAAGGGGAGCTTATTTGAGAGTTACTGTGTTCAAATTATGATGTGACAAATAATATTACTTATTTTATCTGGGAGAATATAATACTGATTTAGTAAAGACAAGAAGAAATGAGCTAGTTGAAAAGAATAGATGTTTTTACATATATTATCCTAAAAATTCTCAATTTCTGGAATTTCATTCTCATGAAAAAGGCAGATTCCTTGCTCAATACTTAAGGGAATGTTGTTGGGAGAGCAGAGAACACAAGACAACATAAATTTCCTTTAGTAGAACTAGTGATGGTGATGTAGCTTGTCCTTTCTGAAATTTAGAACTTCTTAACAAACAAAATAAAACAAGTTATACAAGTTAATATGTAGTATATGGCTATGGATGCTTTGATATTCATAGAATATTCTAATCCACAATGTCTGCATACATGTATTTATGAATGATGCATATTTTAGTGTTAATTTTATAATTGAAATACATAATTTATAAATTTTAAGTATGAGAATTAGGTTACTAGATTGATGGACAACTTTTCTAATGATGTCTGTTCCACAATTCATGTTATATATGTATATCCTCAGAATACATATAATTCATATTACTCTTCTTCAATTCTTTGCTATACTTTGTTTCATGGTGCCCATTTATGGCAAATAGTTGATTTTTAATTAAAAATAAACTATTGTGGCTAGAATATTTCATATTGAAATCTGTAATACACCATTCGTGTATAGACATATGACTAGAAATGAGCACAATAAAGTATCCTTGTTTGGGAAAAACAAGAAGACTATATTAACATGGACTGTGATGATTTGAAATGGAAGTTACAGGATAATCCTCTTCTATGGAGGTGGAAGAATAATCAATGAAAGAAAACCAATAAACATGGTATGATATATCACTTCAGGATGTCGCAATTCAAAATCTTGTTGTGTACTAAGTATAATCTCTACACAAAGCTTCCTCAGATGCAATCTAACGGGACCTTCACAGAACTTTACTGCCATCTTGAAATTTGCAGGCCAATGAATGGATTTAGAAAAAAAAAGAATCTTGAGTGAGGTAACCCAGAGCCAGAAAGACAAACATAGTATGCACTCGCTCATAAGTGGATACTAGACATAAAGCAAAGGATAACCAGCCTATAATCCACTACCCCAGAGAAGCTATGTAACAAGGAGAACCCGAAGAGAGGCATACATGGATACCCCTGGGAAGGGGAAATAGACAAGGTCTCCTGAGAAAATTGGGAGCCTGGGAGGGCAGAAAGTGGAGCAGTAGGAGAAAAGGGAAGTGTGCATGG